>BLBF01000071.1:330057-394572 GCA_015471245.1 Laticauda colubrina
TCTTTTTAAAACGTGTTTTTAGAAAGCTCCTGTCCCATAATTCTTAGGGCTATTTTGTGTGTGTTTGGTTAAAAAAAACTGGCTGGGCCTTCCTTTCTCCTTAAGGAACAGTTGCTCCGCGGATCAGGTCCACCAACCGGAACGTACCAGTCTTCCAGTGCCATCACTTAGCCTGCAATAAGATGGGTGGTCAATAAATTTGACAAATAACTGGGACTTTGTTTCCTCTTTGGGACAAGTATGAGTCATGGACAGAACAAGTCCCAGAGCATCACTGACTAATTGCATGACATGCTTTCTGGGAGGAACCACGAGCTGGTCAGAGAATATTATTTGCATGCTTTCTGCCAGGGAAGAAGCCGCGGCAGCAGGACTGGCTCAGTCCTGTGGTTCCCAGATCTGCCTTCCGTCTGAGTCATGCGAGGAAGAGCTGCTGGGAACGGCTGGTGCAACAGTTGCCGGCAAATGTGCCGGAGTTGACAGAGCACAAAAGATCCCTGACCCCAGAGTAGCCACCAGGCAGCCCGAGTGACAAGTCAAGAGGGCAAGCGGTGCTGGGAGTCGCCCTGGGCGAGACGGGGCGCGGGCAAAGGGCCCGAGCGAGCGCCTGGCCCCGGGACCCCCAAACTCAGGGCGTTGGGGGCCAAGTCGCAGCCACCGAAAGACGCCCACTTGCGCCAGGCCCCCGGGAGGCCGCCTGCCCGCTTCGGCGTCGGACCCTGGGCTGGCTGAGGTGCAAGGCTTCCGGCTGGCCAAGGCGAGGGGCGGAGGGAGGCTGCCCGGGCGCGGCCGGCGACGTCCGCAGCTGATTCCGGGCGTCCGGAGGAGTCCCGGCCCGCCCTCGCAGGGTCGCCGGGGCAGCGCTCTCCTCGCCCGCCGGGAGAGGGTCGCGGATCGCCTCGGACGCGGCCGGACGACGCCCAGCGCCCCCGCGGCGCCACTCGCCGGCAGCCGGCGCGGGAGAAGCGCCTTCCGGAGGGGACGAGCGCGGGGACGCGCCGGTGAGGCGGGGCTCGACGGGGCTGAGCCGGGGGAGCGTCTCGGGCCGGAGATGCTCCGCCGCTGGGCGAGGCTTGGGCCGGCCTGGCCGCTTGCGCTGCCGGGACCCCGAGAGGGGCGAGCGGGGGGCAGCTGCCCGGGGAGATGGCGGTGCGGTGGGGCGACCCTGCGAGGTTCCCCGAAGGATCGGCGGGGCCTCTGCCCGGCCTGCCTTGGGGACCCCGAACTGCCCGACCCTGCCGAGCGCGGCAGAAGCCCCTGGCCGGGGCCTGGGAGGGCCAGCCGACGGGTCCCCTTCGGGGCGTTGCGGGATCGGGGTGAGGGCACGGCGGTCCGTTTTCCTCGCAAGCAGCCTGGGGAGCTGCTGGTTGGTGGAGAAGGGCCGGGCTGCCCTCGATGGGAGCCGCTCCCTGGGTCTCTTGAGTGGTTGGCAGGGATTGAGCTGAGCTGGGATTTGTGGTTCATTCTTGCTTTCTTTTGCTTATATGGCTGCCCAGATCATGTACAGATTCTACATAAAATACAATGACTAAAATGATTTTAAAAACAAAGCACGCTGCAGCTGAAGACTCATCAAAGGCCTTGAAGGGAGCCATGGCTGGGCTTCTGCACACACTTCGGCCCCAGCTTGGGCCCAGAACCAGGGCTTTGAGGCCTTTCAGAGGCCAGCAAGGTGAGGGCTCACCGAGAAGTGCTGCAACAGAAAAGGTTCCCTCTTGGCTGATGGAAGCCACAACAGGCCTCCTGCCAGGCGGGTCAGATGGAGAAACCATTGGGGAGTAAAGAAAGGGACCGCAAGCCATGTAGGAACTTGACACATGGCACCCTGAATTGCCTCACAGAGGTAGTCAGTCAACTCAGCTTGCAGGGCAGTGGTGTTACCTGTGCCAAATGTTGTGGCCACCAAAACAACAACAAAGACAGCAACGATGGTGCTGCTGAGGGCAACTGGCGAAGCTCTGTTTTACAGCCAGAGCC
This sequence comes from Laticauda colubrina, assembly GCA_015471245.1. NCBI lineage: Eukaryota > Metazoa > Chordata > Lepidosauria > Squamata > Elapidae > Laticauda > Laticauda colubrina. The sequence continues at coordinate 332,035 of BLBF01000071.1, forward strand.
TTCCTGGCTTCTGGATCCCTTGGGCCTTGGCACTGAGTTTCTTTGGTAGCCACAGCAGCATGGGACAAACTTGCCTCTGTTCTCCCTTGGATGCTTTCTGCCCAGCCCCAACCTGTGGGTGTCCTGGTGTCCTGCTTTGTTCTCAAGGTCGGGTAGAACTGGCTTAGTGATCAACTCCTAGCAAGTGGAGCCAGGAACCTGGGGAATCCTGCTGACACAGGAGATTTTCCCCAATGCGAGGCACTATCTTTTTTAAAAAAAATAATTTATTTATAGATAAAATTACTGTTAATTTTTTTTAGATCCAAACTTTTATTTATTTATTTATTTTCTTCTTGATGGACCATGCTCTCCCATCTGGAGGGATCAAAGACCTATGTGCTGCACAGGCACCAAACACAATGAAACCTCACATCTTCCAGCCACAAGTCAAGGATAGTCTTTTCCTTGTTTCACAGCCTCCCCTATGCCCCCTCTCTTCATGCACTGCTTCTCCAGAGAGCAACAGCTGGCCCCACTGACTCAGTCCAGGATGTGTAAAGTATTTCCAGCTTTACAAGAGCTGAGCAACTCAATCAACAGCGGCTTGTGTTCTGAATCCTGGATCTTCTGCGATTTCTCATCCATCCAGCCACATTTTCTGGCCTTTTAAAAATCTGGTTTCCATGAGTGAGTGGTTGGGTTCTGCAGGAGAGGGACCGGCACTTGATGGGGCCCCCCGCCTCTTCCTGGCTCCTCTGATCCTCCCAGGAAAGGCCCAGGCAAGCTTTCTTGATGGGACCAAATGCTTGGGGATCAGAGGCTTCTTCAATACTTGTCCCCAAATGGGGGGTTGACTTTGGGGATTTCCAGAATTCCCAGCCAGGTAGGTAAAGCTCTGGCTTTCTTGTCCCAAGTGTGGGGCTGCTCCTTCCATCACATGTTTTCCAGGAGAATGATGAGCATGTAGAAGGTTGTACATGTGAGCCCAGGATCCTTTGTCTATCTTGAGAAGATGAAGAGTGAGAAGTCTGGTAAAAATTCTATTTCAAATAAATATACAGAGTGCTGATACTCTTGACTCAGAGAAAAACTGCTCCAATCAACACTCCCTTCCCTTCATTTGTTTTTTGGAACTTTCTGGAACATATAAAGCACTTATTTCTACCTGTGAGGCACCTGTTTGGCCCCTTTTGATAAGCCGCTTCAGTTGCACCAGCTGCAATGGCTTTATTTCTGACAGAATGAATCACCCTGAGTTGATTCAGGTGCTTCTGCCCGGTCCGTGGAGCTGAGCATGCCTGACTCATGCCTGGCTGGAGGGCTGAACTGGCCCGGAGCTCCAGCTGTCTTTATTTATTTTATTTTATTTATTTTTATTTATTTTATTTGGTTTATCAATTGCTTACAAGATAATAGGCATAAGTAAAAACAGTTATGAATACATGGATACATATAAAAAAAATAAAAGAAACAATAGGACAGGGACGGTAGGCACGTTGGTGTGCTTATGCACGCCCCACACAGACCTCTTAGGAAAGGGGTGAGATCAATAGTAGATAGTCTAAAGTTAAAGTTTTTGGGGTTTGGGGAAGAAACTACAGAGTCAGGTGGAGGATTCCAGACATTGACCATTGTTGCTGAAGTCATATTTCCTGCAATCAAGTTTGGTGCGATTAACCTTGAGTTTGTATCTATTGTTTGCTCTTGTATTGTTATGAGTGAAGTTGAAGTATTCATTGACAGGTAAGACATTGCAATGTATGATTTTATGTACTATACTTAGATCGGAACCGAACGGGGTAGTTCTAGGTTTTCTGGGTCTAGAATTTTGAGTCTGGTGGCATAAGGTATTCTGCAACAAGTAGAGGGTGGAGAATTCTTCTTGTGAAATATTTCTGAACTTTCTCAACTGTATCAGATACATAATGTGGGTTCCAGACTGATGAGCTGTATTCGAGAATTGGTCCAGCAAATGTTTTGTATGCTCTAGTTAGTAGTGTAATATTACCAGAGAAAAAGCTACATAAGATTAGGTTAACAACTAACTCTTAATGCCTTTTTGGCTATGTAGTTACAGTGGGCTCTAGCACTTAGATCATTAGAGATGAGAACTCCAAGATCCTTGACAGAGTTTGGGTCATCAACAAGGTCTTGACTGTTCAGCCTGTATTTTATTTTCTGATTATTTTTTTTGCCAGTATGTAAAACAGAGCATTTGTTTGTTGAGATTTGAAGTTGCCATTTGTTTGACCATTCTGATACATAGTAGAGGTCTTTTTGAAGGATAGCAGTATTGTCTGTGGTGTTGAATAGCTTTACATCATCAGCGAAGAGAACGCAGTTGCTCTTGATATGATCACAGAGGTCATTTATACAGAGTATGAAGAGACTAGGTCCTAGAACACTGCCTTGGGGGACAATACTGTTGATAGGTACAGAATTTGATAGGACACTCCCAATTTTGACCATTTGTTGTCTGTTTGACAGGAAGGCTTCTATCCAGTTATGCAGGTGTCCAGAGATACCATAAGATTTTAGTTTTAGGAGTAGTTTGTTGTGTACCACTGAATCAAAGGCTTTACAGAAGTCAATGTAGATTGCATCTATTGTTTTGCCTGATCCAGTTGTGTAGTCCATATGTTTTTGCACTGTAAGAGTTGCAGATTGCAGGATAGTTTTTTTCTGAAACCAAATTGTTTATTAGAGAGAAAATTGTTTGTCTCTAAGTGGAGAATGATGGATTGGTTAATAATTGATTCCATGACTTTACAAGTGACGCAGCATAAAGAGATTGGCCTGTAGTTTTCAACTAGGCTCGGGTCTCCCTTTTTGAAGATGGGGGTGACCGTGGCTTGTGACCATAGTTTTGGCAAGGAGCTGGTCCTGAAAGATTTGTCAAAGATTATGCTTTGAGGTTCGGCTACGGCAGTGGATAGCTTTTTAAAGAAGTAGGCATATATTCCATCCAGTCCAATAGGTAGAGATGCGTAGTGCTTTTTCAACATTGTCTTCTGTAAAATCAATATGTATTAGATCATTGTAGTTGTCTGTGGTTCGACTAGGAAATACTAGGCATGATCCATTGCTGTTTACAAATACTGAGCCAAAAAATGTATAAAAGAGGTTGGCTTTAATAGTGTTGTCATTGCAGTCTTTACCTTTAGGACCTTTCAGGGGTGGGATGGACCTTGAGTCTTTTAGTTTGTTGTTTACAAAATTGTAGAAAGCACAGGTGGAATTGGTGTGTAGAAGGTTTTCCTCTTGTTTAATGTGATAATTGGTGCATTCAGTCTTTATCTGGTGGCATAATTTTTTGTATCGGCTTTTGAAGTTGGCAATGTGACCAGATTTGTTTTTCCACCAAAGTGATTTCTTTTTGGATTGAAGCTTCCTTATTGTTATGGTAATATGTTTTTTCTGGTTTTTGGAGTTGTTATTGGTACATATAGTTTGATACTCTTTTGACTTCAAATAAAAATATGTTGTAATGGTCTTCAACAGTATTGCATCCAGTGAATAGAAATTGCCAATTAAGGGATGAGAGATCATTGTCTATAAGATCATAGTTGCCTTTTTTGAAGTTATAATCGGAGATCACATCATTGTGTTGATTTTTGTGTGGACGTATGTTGAGATAAAAGTCAGTCATGCTGTGGTCACTGTTGGAAAACGGTTCTGTAATTTGTATTCCATAAATTGAATTCAAACTATTACAGAAGATGAGATTGAGACAGTTGTTACGTCTGGTATTGTTGGTTACCAGTTGTTCCAGTCCCAGGTTTGTTTCAGCATTATAAAAGGTTGCATGTGTGGGTTCAGTTGTACATTCATTAAGGGTCCAGTTAATATGAGGTAGATTGAAGTCACCAAGAAAGATAAAAGCGTGTGGGCAGGATGCTGTCCATGTTAGCAGTGAATTTAGCTTGTTTGCATGTTCGATGTCATAATCAGGAGCTCTGTAACGTCATAAGAACTGAAATGTGATATTTAAGGACAGTTCACAGACGATGGTCTCAGGAATAGCAAGCTCCTGGGTAACTTGAATATTTTTTAGATGTTGGGACTTTTTATAGAAGATAGCAACACCACCTCCTCTATGGAAATCACGATCTGATCGGTAAACATGATAGTCTCTTACTGTGGTAATGCAGTCAGGGATTGATGCGTTGAGCCATGTTTCACAGACAAATATGATGTTGAATTTAGCCATATTTAGTAAGAGGAAAAATTCAGGTATTTTATTCACAAGGCTTCTTGCATTGAGTAGCTTGCATTTAAGGCCAGTTGTAGTTGGAATTGAAGTAGTTACGGGAGTGCCTGCCTAGTCTGAGTGATGGTGGGTTGGATGAGGTAGGGTTGGATGTGGAGTTGTGGGTTGTGTGACTTTGTTTTGATACAATCAGCGTGGTAGTCAATGTAGAGATCCTTTAAGGGCATGTGCCCATCCAGGCTCTTGCAAAGGGTAGGGAGCAGAAGGGGGGAGCTTCCTGGCAGACCCCGAATGGCAGGAGGTCCCTTTCTATGGCCATTTGAAACATAAAAAGGGCTAAATTCTTGGCATGAACTTTAAAGGGTGGCTTAGGCTCTTAATTTGTCTCCTGAATGGAAACCCTTAGAAAGAGCCTGAAGGCTGAACTAGAGCAACAAAGAGTTTATTTTGGTAAACCAAGATGTTTATTTAAGATATTTCTGCATTTCCCTTCATAGGAAGATGTTGGGGCAGCATTCAAAGAAGTACTAATGAATGTGTTTACACAAGTTAATTCACTGTAATAAAAACATAATGGAATTAGTCACATTGAAAATGACACAAGCTTAAAAATAGAATTTCTTCTAAAGCGCCTGGCTGTTCTGGCTTTGTGGGAAGCTGTCTCAGGATCTGGCAGCAGCTGACTCTCTTGAACAAAGGGGATTTGGCAGGATCCCTCCAGTTGTCAGGGATCCTCAGGCAAAAGAGTATTTGGGGGAACCTCTCCAGAAGACCTTTGATGCAAATAGGCTGGGGCAGTGGTGCAGAATTTGCATCATCCTGCGAACGACCCTGAGATTCCAGAGGCCAAGAGGTGAAGGTGAGACAAGGAGATTCTCAATCATCCAGACAGTCCTGGTTGTCCTAAAGGTGCTTTTTCAAAAGGCAACTGAACTTTCTTTTTGCTTGAAGAGGTTTCACTTCCCATCCAAGAAGCATCTTCAGTTCAAGCTTCTTTGAAGGCCAAGGTAGATCAACGGTAGGAAGGCCATCATTTCCCAACCTGTGGCTCCTTTGCAAGCATTTGGATGCAGACTGAACACTCTTTGGAGGAAACATCCCCCCCCAAGCCTGGGGAGGGTGACATTGGTGCTGCTGTCATTCAAGAAAAATGTGTCAGGCATTTGCTGAGTTCAAAGCAGAGAAGAGCGAAAGCGGCAAGGAAGGGACAGGGCTTGCTCTATGGAAAGACCACGGGAGGGGGGGCTGTTCATCGGGGTTATCTCCTAGTCCCTGGTCAGTCCCACAAAAGGCCTCTGATTGCACAAGAGGAAGAATGTTCTGGAAGAATAGGACTTTTCACCCTGAACCGCTGGCTGGTATTTCCTGGGGGCCAGGTGTCCTGAGCTGACTTGTGTGGGGCTCGCTGTGTTGCTCAGTGGAGGAGCCGAAGTGCCAAGTGTGATGGTGGTTCTGCATGTGCTTTTCTCTGAGGGCAGAAGGGTCTCCCAGCAATGACTTTCAAGGGCCACCCCTTGCATGGCACACCCAGTCCTTTGGAACTTGTCCATCAGGCGTGGCGTGGAGACATTGCTACTCAGTTGTGATTCTCACTCAGCCCAGCTTGCAGGTTCCAGTCTGGCCCTCCCACATGAGGGACACCATCAACGCCTCCAGGCAGAGACGTCTTGCTCCACAATGACTTGTCTGTTGACAGTCCTCTTGCTCTCCACTTTGCCTGTCATGGAAAATTTTTTTGCAACAACCCCAGGTTGCTGAGCAACTTGCTGTCTCCTCTCTCTGCCCTTCCTTTCTCCACTTCCAGGAAAAGTGAGGGGGCGGGCACAGTGCCATCAGCATCATGCCAAGGGGCGTGGCCAGGAAAGCAGTGCTTTGGCTGCGTGCACCTTGGGGCTGGGTAGGTGTTTACCTCCCATGGCTGGACAGCCAGCGTTCCTGGCCTAGGGGAAGTCATGCAGAAGCCGGACAGGGGCTCCTTTCTGGTGAGTGTCCTTCCTTCCGAGGGGCTCCTCAGAGCTGCAGGGAGGGGCCGGGAAAATGCTTCCTGTCCTGGGCAGGAGAAAGGAAGGGGCTGCCTCACAAGGGCCCCCTAGTTACTTCCCCACTGAATAGCTGGCTGTCAGCATCAGACCGGCCTGGGCTTCTGAAGGGCTGTGGGTGATGGGGCGGCTGCTTGGCTCTGGCTTCAGCCGTGCTGCAGGTGCCCTCAGGCTGTTCTTCCCCAGAGGTTGTCTGTTTACAAGAGAAGGATGGGAAACGTGGCACCTGCTAGGGCCATCCTTGCTGCTGCCCGACCTGTGCCAACCAGCCAAACCTGTTGGGGGTGGGTGGGCGGGCATGTTGGGCTTTCTTTCAGAGCCGGTTTCCAGGATGTGCCCTCCCCCTTTTTCCTGCCCAGAGCCCAGGAGCCCCGAGGAGCTCTGCATGATGGGAGGCAACAGGGCTCCTGCACCAGCCGGTTTCTGCTCCCCATCGTGGTTTGGGAACTGGTGACTTTTTCAGTGGAGGGAACAGGTTTCGTCAGCCTGTGCAAATGGGGATGTGGCCAGGAGACGGGTCCTCCTGCCTGGCCTCCCCCCCCCCCCCTTCCTGACAGTGTAGATAAAAAGGTGCCTTTGTGGAGGGCATTTCCAGCCTGTGATATAACAAAAGCAACATCTTTGTGGTATTCACCCCTCCGCCCCATCCCTGCTGCTCCCCACTGCTGGGTCCAGTTTACTTGGACTGCTCTGGGGATGTAGGGTGTGTGTGTGTGGGGAAAGAAGGGTCTGCTCCTGGGCCCCTTCATTCTGTTTCTGAAATTATCTCAAAAGAAAACAGAGGGAGACATTCAAGACATTGGAACTCATTGCTGTGAAAAAAATAATAAGAGGTTGTTATACATCCTACATGCTTTTTCTCCCAGAATCATAGGGAGCAAATATGGTGGTCCTCTTTTGCTCTACAACAACCCTGCGAGGTGGGCTTATCAGCCAATGAACGCCATGCCCTTCCAAGTTTATTTTCTCTTCAGGTTCCTGACTGCTTGGCCTCTGCTGGGGACATGGTGCCATTTTCTTTCGTGGGAGGCTCACTTAGGCGGGACAGCAGGTGCTCCTCCTCCACTCGAGGGTTGCTCTTCTGTATCAGGCCGTCTGTTCCCATGCTTGCAAGGAGCCGCCTCACCATTGTGACCTGCTTGGGCAGCCTGACTCCAGCAAGCTCCAAGACGGGAGTGAGATACTTCCTCTCTTTCCCCAAAAGTTCCACTCCTCGGCCCAGAATTCTCTGCATCTGGGGCAGACTCCCTCCCCCTCATCCTTTCCCCTTCACTGTATCTGCAGAACAAACCCTGGAAGAAGCTGAAGGGGCTGGTGCAGTGGTCGCCCTGCCTGGTCTCCTTCCAGAAGCGCTACCCCTGGGTTCAGCTCGCTGGCCATGCAGGTAAAGAGCAGCTGTTGCACTGGGAGGAGGAAGCCCAGGGGGCACCCTCCATAGGGGGTGAGGCTCCAGCGGGACGCCTGCTGAGCTATTCCTCCCACAACCCCTCCATCCTCCTGAGGCAACTTCAAGGCCGGGGATCTGGGCCATATCTTGAAGAGGCACTGCTCCAACGAGCAGCAGTGCCTGGAGCACCTGGGAGTTGATGCACTGCAGCCTTATGTCCCAGCATATTATGGGATGATGGGGAGACCTACATCTGGATGGAGGACCTGCTGTGCGGCTTCGAGAACCCTTCCATCATGGATTGCAAGATGGGGGTCATGTGAGCCATCCTTTGCTCCCTGTTTGGGGACTGGACTCGCCCTTGGCTGGGGGTATGGGGTGGGGAGCGGGCAGCCTCCTTGCATCTTCCAGAGCTTTGCCCCACAAACGCCTCCAAGGGTCCCGTCTTCTCCCTGCTCTGTGCAAGACGTACCTGGAGGAAGAGCTGGAGAAGGCGAGGCAGTAGCCTTGCCTCCGCCATGACATGCATGGCAAGATGGCAGTGGACCCTTCTGCTCCCATGCCGGAGGAACACGCCTCGTTCCTCCCATGCCGGAGGAACACGCCCTGTACTAAAGCCTCGTTAGATGCAGTGGAGGGAGTCACTCAGCTCCACCAGCTGACTCGGGTTCCGCATCGAGGGCATCAAGGTGAGTGGGGGCTTCTCATTAGGAAGCTAGGCGCTCCTGCTTGGCTGCCCAGGAAGCCCAGCGTTGGTTGGGGAGGGGGCGTTCCTCCTGCCAAGCTCAGTTGCCTGTTGGATCCTGGCGGCTCTGTTGCCCCGTCTCCCTGCCATCCGATACTGTTTGGGGAAAGACCTGAGGGGATCCCTGCCAGAACCAAGCATGCCTTGTGCCCTGGGAAAGGAGGCTTGCGCTGGCTCCCCCGGGAGACAAGCAGCAGGGAGGAAACCCCAAGACCAGTGAGCTTCTGCTCCCAGAGCCATCTCCACAGGGCTTCCTCCTTCCTGTGGAGCCTGATTTCTGACCTAGGTAGACTGACTGGGCTCTTCCTCCCCCACCCCTCCATACCCCCAGACAGCCAGTGGCACCCGCAGCACCAGCTTTAAGACTCGGCAACCTGAGCAGCTCGTGGAGGCCTTGTGGGACTTCCGGGACAAGGACAAACACCTTCTGGTGAGCATCGTTTCTGCCCAGGGGAAGACAGGGCTTGGGTGGGAGGGCCCTTGACAAACGGTGCCCTTTCCTCAGTCCTTCAACCCCACCTGGGAATCTGCTGCAGGTTTACCCCACCTGGTGAAGACTTTGTGGGCCCAGCAGTCCCAGCAACAGAGCCTCTCACTGGACTTGAACTGGATGCAGCAGCTTTGTTGTTTTGGCACATGAAGCTCCAAGCTGAGTTAGGGGCGTCCATTAATAATCCAGGTCTCTTCACGTACAGGGGGGGTCAGTGGGAAGACCCCTGGCGCAGCTTGTAGCTGCTCCATTCCCCAAGGTCATTCCTTTCTCCATAGAAGTTACCTGGAGCAGCTGCAGGAGGTGAGAGTGACACTGGATCAGTCCGAGTTCTTCAAGGCACATGAGGTGCGTTTTTGCCTTTCTTTGGGAGAACCTCCCAGAAGGGCAGCCTTGTCCCGTTATCTGGGTGCCTTTTCTGGCTAGGGTGGCACATTAGGATTAACAAGCAGTGGCATCCTTCTGGTTTGATACTTTGGGCTGGCTCAGTAAACCCTGTTTAGATGCTCCTTGCACCAACTCTGCTAAGCAAGACACACTTTCTGGCATCTTCCTGCCAACCAGATGTACATCTGTCTGGCGCCTTCATGGCCCTGAGTTCTCTCTCTCTGCTTCCAGGTGATAGGCAGCTCTCTCCTTTTTGTGCATGACAAAACGGGGCTTGCCAGAGTCTGCATGATTGACTTTGGCAAGACGGTGCCGCTGCCTGACAAACAGACCCTGACCCACCGGCTGCCTTGGGTGGAAGGCAACCATGAAGATGGATACTTGTGGAGCTTGGAAAACCTCATGGCAATCACGCAAAACATGCTGGAAAAACCAGACTGTGCCCTGGACACAAGCCCCATGTAACAAGAGCAGCAATGTGCTGCCAGCTTAGTCAAACTGACTCTGACTCCGTTTCAGTCAGATATCCTAAGAAACCCCAGGAATGTCTAGGACTGGACTGCAGCTACCCAGAGAACTGGCAGCATTGTGAATGCCCAGCGGTCAGTCTTTGGGGAAGAGTGGAAGGCCAGATGCCTCCAGGACAGCAAAGGTCCCGAGGTGTCCCTTAGAAGCTGCAATCCTATGTAGAGAATGCCGTTACTCTGGGAAGGCAGCAGAGCTGCAATTTTTGAACGGGCGGAAGGAACAGACTGAAGAGTACAAATGTCAACATTTCTTCTTAAAAGAGGGGACGCTCCTCAAGCACCCATCAATCAAACCATCTAGATGCAAGGACCCCAGAAGGAGCCACTCTTCTCCACATAAGCAGTGTATAGAAACATTGAATTTTATGGTGCAAAGCCCTCCTGGGCACCCTCCCATGCTTGAAAAAGCAACTTGGCTGGAGAACCTCCATGCCACGCGCTGCACGTGAACATGTTTTGAAACATAATGGAAATGGTTCCTTTTCACTTTCCTGATCGGGGTGGGGTGGGGCGTAAGTTTGATTAAATACATAAATACGTTCAAGCGATCCATGGCTGGCACTCTAGGTCAGAGTTTCCGGGTTGGCAGCCTGGAATGGGAGGGGCATGTGCACATGCACAAGTGCTTGCGATGCTCATGAGTGGGGCTGCAGGTACGCACAAGGAAACTCTGGCCCTCCTGCCCGGTGGCGATTAGGCCACTGTCTGGTAGTGGGCTACGGCCCACAGGCTAGGGACCCCTGCTCTAGGTAAAACCAGCTTAGGTGAGCCTAGGGAAGTAATCCAAGAAAAATCTAGAAAGACCATCTCAAATTCAAAGTGACCCTTGACTTGCTGGCTCCTGGGAGGAGGGTGCTTCAAAGCATCCCCACAAGGTCATTTCTAGCAGTTGCTTGGCACAGAACAAGGAAAGAGAGGCTGTTTTAAAAGTCAGGTGGAAGGGAAAATCTGGAGGGAGGGAGCTACAACAGCTAAGAGGGAAACGCAGCCAGCAAGGGCACATGCCACACAGAGTTGTGCTCCTTTATTAACAGCAGCAGGAGCAGCAGAGGGGCAAAAAGGCTTGTGGTCACTTGATTTTCACACTGGCATTTCTATTCCCTCCTGCTTACAATTGCAAAGTTGGGCTCGTTACTAATCGGAACAGCTGTTCCAGTTGCTGGAGGCAAAAAGCCCTCTGCAGAGACGAAATGGAAGCCACCCGAAAGTCTTATTTCCTCCATTCTTCCTTCTACTGAACCACAAAATTCTAATGCCAGGTTGGTTGGCATAAATAGGCTTCAAGTATAAACCTGTCTTTCCCCATCCACGTCCAGGTGTCCTGGAGCTCTGCAAGGGGGGGAACCTCTTTTCCTTGCCTCCTAATGTCCCTCTCTCAAGGCACTGCTAGATGTGAGCAGTTCCCATGCATTTGTCCAAGTCCCTTTAACAGCCCAGCGGTCCTTCTGCAAAGCCAGGTGCAGCCTTCTTTCAGCGCAGAATTGGTGTCACCAGAGCACCCTCATGGCCTTGGCTGCAGCAGCACTGCTTGTCCACACAGTCCCTCTCGCACCCCCCCTGCAGGCACAATGTACACTTTTCCATCAGCCGCCCGCCTGGGACTGAAGCCCATCAGCTGAGCATTGCTCTGCTGTATCTGAGCATAACTCCACAGCTGGTAGCGGCAACTCTTGCCCTGCTTGGACAGCAAGTAGGTCTCGGTGACGGCCTCCAAAGGGATGGCTGATGCTGTATGGCTGGCATGGAAGAGCCCCGGGATGTCCTTGTCTTCCTGGCAGGCTGGCAGGTGGGACTCACTCTTCAGACCAAGCAAAGCTCCTGGGAAAGAAATAAGATGGGGGGAGGGGGAGATTTCTGCGCCCTCAATGGAATGGCTGAATGGAGAGGGAAGAGGGGGTTATCTTTATAGTGCCCATGCAGGCCAGTCTTGATGCTGAAATTTAACCCTGTCCCTGGTCAAATCTATCCTTCCCAACCGACCTCCCTTCCACAACAGAGATGCCTTAGAATCTCTGCCCCTCCCCCTCCTCGGGTCGCCCAACTTGGTCATCTGTCACTTGTGCTGGGACCAAGATTCCCAGAATCCCCATCCAGGGACATGGGCGGGCCCCACAGCAAAGCAAAGCCTTCTCTCTGGGATCCCCAGAGATGAACCACAACCCACAATTCCGGCGTGGTAACAGCACCTCCTTGTGGACAGCTAGCCAGCAGAACATACCAGAGGCCACAGCCCAATGAGCCTTGTAGCCATTCCGGAGGCAGGGCTCATGGTTGTAGTCCTCATCATAGCTGTGGTAGGCATTAAGGTCCAGCGTGGCTCAAGAGAAAGCTCCCCTGTGGCACTGGCTGCCTTTGGGGAAAATACCCCTTCCCCCACTAGCAAGAGGCCAACTGAAAGTCTCTGCTTTCTCAGGAAAAAGTTTCAAACTTCAGAGAAATCTTGAAGGAAATGGAAAGGAAACGCTTCCCTGGAGAAGGATACGGTATCAGCACAGGGAAGCCAGCACCGAGATGTTGAAGAATCCTGTCGTGGTTCTGTCCTTGCAGGCCTCCAGAGAGCAGCTCTGTTTCACAGGGGAAGACCTCCTCCGCCAGGTTGGCCATGTCAGCGGCTTGGGGGGGAGGTGACAAAGGGAATGCTGGGGCCGTGACAAAGGAGCCCCTAACCCAACTGGTGCCCTGCGTAACAGGATCCGGATGAGCAGCCTCCTCCCCTCTCTGCAGCCCTGACAGATTTGCCTGTTTGTGCTTCTCAGCGACTGACCTGAGAACATTTCTCCTTGCGCCGTGTAGCCTCTCGCAAGAGCCACCTGCCTAATTCTCTCCAGGGGAACCTCAGATGACAGGCAGAGGTGAGCGCCGGCCATCCAAAGGGCCACCAAACCACACCTGCAGGAGGAAGAAAGCCCGAGGCTCTGGGCTGCACAAAGTCCGGCCTGCTGTAATCTTCAGCCCCAGGGAGAGGCCTGTTATCAGAGGGAAGCCACTCTCTATATGCCGGCAGGTTCAGGCCGCCCCAAAGGGGGAGACGGGCCCCAGCTCCTCCGGTTCCCTTGGGACGCGCTCCCGCCCCCCCCCCCCCCCGCGATACTCACTGCGGACCCTCCTGGATGAGGGACGGGACCGGGCGGAGGAACAGCAGCCACGTCAGATGCCGGCTGAACCTGCAACAGAGCGGGGAGGCAGCCTCAAAGCCCCGCCGAGCATCAGCGGCCCTTCCCGCCCTCGCCGTCCCCGAAGCATCGGGCTCAAGGGCGGCCGCGCTCGGGAGGCCAGGCCCGGCCTTACCGGGACTTCTGCCGTAGCAGGAGCTCTCTCACGCCGTCGCGGTCGCCGAGGCCGCCCGCCTCCTGCGCCGTCGCCAGGAGGAGCGCGGCCCCGCGCGGAGGAGGGGGCGGGGGCGGGGGCGGGGGCGCGGGGGGGCTTTTCGCCGCCAAACTCCGTACGGCCTCCGCCATGCCTCCGCAAACCTAGCGGGTCAAAGGTCACGAGCCTTCGGCCGAATCTCCATGGGTTAGTCAGGCGACACTCGGATTCCGTCATCCCTTCGCGTCAGTGAGGATTTTCTCGCGTGTGACGCGCCAATCTTGGAGCGACTTGTAATCAACCAATGGAACATTGCGGCTGGGATGACGGGCAGGCAGAGGGCTTTCTAACCCGGCCCCATTTGAGGCGGGAGTAAGGGTAAGGCACGCCGGCCGTTGGAGGTTGGCGAGGCAGGAGGAAGTCGTCATCTCCCAGCGGTGATTGGCCAGCGCTCGTCCAATTGTGGAGGACGCGAGGAAGGATCGGCGGGAGCGCTTGTGGGCGACCTGACGCGGCCTGCGCAGGATCGGTGCGGGATCGGGCGAGCGAGGCGCCATCCGCGCCTGGGGTGTCGCTGGACGCGCCTTCCCGTCGGGGACAGCGGCGCGGACCGGGCCCTTCGTTGTTCCGGACCCTCCCGAAACCGGGGAGGCGCGTGAGCCCGATCATCCGGGGTAACAGCCGTCGCAGCTCGGACGGAATTCGGGGAGGGGAGGGGAAGTGGCAGTCGCGGTTTCTTGGAAGAAGAATAGATCCCGGGGAGATCCTCCCCAGTACGCGACAAGGGCGCTTTCCCTGTGTTTTGCGTGGCCCTCCCATCCACTTCATGCTTGGCCGAGTGGTCTCCTTTCCACTCCGGAACCGGGATCCACTGGCTCTTCCGTTCTCTTCGGTGGCGTGTCGAGGGCTGGTAGCCATTTCCTTGCGGCTGGCTGAGTGTTGCAGTTCAACTCCCTCCTAATTGAGATTTTTCTCTGGCTTTTATCTTTTAATGCAAGAATCAGTAACTTTGCTCGGTTGAATCTTTCCATCCCGCACCAGCCTCAGCTTTGCAGTTGTCATGGCGGTCCCAGAAGCCCGGTCCAACCACACCATCTACATCAACAATCTCAACGAGAAAATCAAGAAAGATGGTGAGTCGCGGTGTATCTTTAGGGGTGGGCATGTTGCCTTGGAAGGGGTGCAGTTCCCACATTGGTGATCTATTTTGGGTTCCCAGATCCTTCTGGAAAAGAAGGAGCATATTTGGAGCAGGTGAGCGTATATCGCAGCACCTGTATTTTGTGTGCAAATTTTGCTGATTCTTTTCCTGGTATTTGTGGAAGGACAATAACTGTCCCAAACTTCAGCTGAAGAATGTTAAAAACACAGTAACCAACTTGTGTTTTGATTGTAGGAAATGCAACTGCACAGCATAGAGCGAAAGTTAAAAATGTTCTTTTTTTCCCACAGAGCTCAAGAAGTCTCTCTATGCCATTTTCTCCCAGTTTGGACAGATCCTCGATATTCTGGTGTCCCGCAACCTGAAAATGAGAGGCCAGGCCTTTGTCATTTTCAAAGAGATATGCAGCTCCACCAATGCCTTACGGTCCATGCAGGGGTTCCCTTTTTACGACAAGCCCATGGTGAGTCACTACCGTTCTTGGCTTCAGGAGGAAGGGCCTCTGAACTCCCATGTGGCTTCACCAAGATGAAGCCACCTTTTCTGCCATTGTGACCCGGGGAAGCTTGGGAGTTTGCTGGCCAGGGTGTCAGGTAACTCGGTGCTTCTTTTCCGTACCCAGAGGATCCAGTATGCCAAGGCAGATTCTGACATCATAGCCAAGATGAAGGGCACTTTTGTGGAGCGGGACCGCAAAAGAGAGAAGCGAAAGCCCAAAGGCCAGGAGGTGCAAGCAGCTAAGAAGCAGATGCCAGGAGCAGCTGGCCCAGTTGCCCCCTCAGTCCAGGGCACCGTGCCGGTGAGTGCCTGCCTCTGGGCACTTTGGGGCCACCTGGTTCTGGGGAAACAACTCTGCTTTCCTTCAGGATGCTCTTCTCCAAGGTGGAACCCAGACCCTGGCAGAGTATGCGTGCAGGGGATGGTGGAGGTGGTTTCTCCTTTAACGAAAGCAGGAAAAAGTATGAACATTTTCCTTCCCTGGCCTGGTCTTGCAATTCAGGGCTCTTTGGGAGCTTCATGCTGGCTTTCAAATGGCAGCCACAAGAGAAAGGTGTCTCTGCTTTTTGGAGGGCCCTGCGGCTGGCTTTGCTGAGGTTGAAGAGGGAGGCCCAGCGTGAACTTCCTCCCTTGCTTTCTCCTCAGGGCATGCCCCCCATGAACCAGGCCCCCTGTGTGATGCACCACATGCCAGGGCAGCCCCCTTACATGCCACCTCCAGGCATGATGCCACCACCTGGCATGGCACCAGGCTCCATTCCCCCAGGGGCGATGCCACCACAACAGATGCTGCCAGGACAGATGGCCACAGCACAGCAGGTGAGTGACCCAGGGCCAGCTTGGCTGGGCTGGTTAATCGAGTAGGATCCACTGGGGGTCTGTGTCTTACTCCTGGTCTGGTGGGGGGGTCCGAGGGCTGCCCCTTCCTTCCTGGGCCTTAAGCGATCCTAACGGTGAGATGTTTTTTTTCTCTGCAGCTGTCAGAGAATCCACCTAACCACATCCTGTTCCTCACTAACCTTCCTGAGGAGACGAATGAGTTGATGCTGTCCATGCTCTTCAATCAGTAAGTCCCGCTCGTTGGTGGAGCTTTGGGGTAGGGTGACCGGGCAGGGCTGGCAGCGAAGGGCTGCCTGGGGTGGAAGGTTGGACTTCCCTCCGTGGTCTGTGCACCAGCCATTCCTATCCTGATGCCGCCCGCAAGAGCCCCTCTCTGTGCAAGAATCCCCTTTTGACTTGAGCTTCTCGCCTCTCCCTCAGGGAGGAGGGATGCCAACCTTGCAGATTCAGCTCGCTTTGCTTTGCTGCAGGTTCCCTGGCTTCAAGGAGGTCCGGTTGGTGCCCGGGCGCCATGACATTGCCTTCGTTGAATTCGACAATGAGGTGCAGGCTGGTGCCGCCCGTGATGCCCTGCAAGGGTTCAAGATCACCCAGAACAATGCTATGAAGATCTCCTTTGCCAAGAAGTGAGGCCCCGTCCTGAGGCGAGGGCCCTTCCTGAACTGTTGGCCTTTTTTCCTAGTTTCTGCCTGTTTAATGGTTTATGTTGTTTCTCTAATGTTGCCTCTGGTGCAGGTAAGTGTGTGTGCGCGAGTGTATGGACGAGTGAAAGAGAGGCAGGCGGAGTGGAAGGGGGCATCTGAAAGGAGCAGCCGATTCCTGGCAAAAGCTTTGTACCCAGAGTCTGACGGCCAGACATTGCACCTGGAGCTTTTCCTTTGGGCAATAAACCTGGTCCTTCCTTCTTTCGGTCGGCTTTGGGTCTCATTGACCAGAGGCTGGTGGGTCTCGGTTATTTGGGCTGTTGCTGTGGATGCCCCTGAAACTTTTTCTGCCCCTCCCTCTTACCACAGGCCAAGCCAGGAGTTGCCCCGTGAGGGTGGGGGGAGCTTGGGCCCTGATCCCACCTGGCTGATGGAGTTTCCAAGCTGGCTTATTGTGGCAAGCTTGCCTGGCAGTGCTGCACAATTCATAAAAGAGGCGTTTGTCTTCGGTTGAGAGCAAAGGTGCGGTCTTTCCAGAGTGGATTTTATGCTGCTGCAAAACTGCCAGAGCAGATGCTGTATTGAACACTTACTTTGAATCCTAGCGGGCAAACTCAGTTTGTACTCAGGAGGGGGATGGGTGGGTTTCAAAGACCAAGAATTACCAAAGTCTTGCAAAGTCTGAACCGTTGCTGGGTGGGGCTTAATCCCCAAGAAAGGGAACCCTTGCAGGTGCTGCTTAAGGGCAGGTGTTTATTCTCAATTGCATGCAGATCACCCAAGGTTACAACCACTCCAATTGCAGCAGTGACTGGGAAAATGTCAGGTCTCCAGGGTTTTGCAAAAACCTGACAGGGTTGGGGCATCCATTTGGGGCTGGGGGATGGCTGTATCCCACTCAAGACTTCAGGAAGATGCTTTACCCCCAGAGGATGCTGCTACTCTGCCTGTCTCTGAATAACAGATCTGCTCTGGCTCTCATGGCTAACTCCCCCCAAAGGGCCCTCCGCTTGGGCCCCCTCCCTAGACCCAAGTAGGAAGAGGGAGGGGTCATGGGTCCCCAGCCGAAGCTCAGCTCTTTCCAACTTTGGCTTCCTGACCGGCCAGGCTAAATGGCAGTTTGGAGCCGGGTGGCACTGGAGCTCCTGCTGCCCAAAGTCTGATCAGATGCTCTGCCCGCCTCCAACGCCAGCCTGGGGAGGAGGGCCGGGTGGGTTCTGTGCTCCCAAGACTCAGGATTGGCTGGGCCACCTGCCTCTTGCCCAGCTCTGCCGGTGTCCTTCCGGGATCCCTGCCCAGGGCGATGGAGGCGTCCCTTGCCAAACGGGTTTGGCAGGATCTGCCCGGTGGGGGTGGGGCAGGGCATGTTGGGAGCCGATTGGGAGTCTGCCAAGACAAAAACGTCTTCGGGCCTTTCCTGCCTGGACGCCCAGCCCCAAGAAGAGGGAAAGCCCGGGGAAAAGGCCCCCAACCTCCGGACAAAAAAGCTTAGCCGGAAGAGAGGTCTTCCATGCAGGTGGAGACGCCTAGATGGGATCTCCCCCAGGGACCACGAAGGAAGGGCCGGCTTCGGAGCGTGAGCGGAGGCCGAGCCCCTCCCCTTCCCCGGCGCTCGCGGGCCCCTGCTCGAAGGCGCGGACGGGCCGCTCCCGCTCCCTCCGCCGTCCAGGGTGCAGGAGCTGGAGGTCCGCGCCCCGGGGGCGTGGCCAGGCAAATGAGGCGCCTCGCCTTCCAGCCGCCGCCGAGCGCCGGACTCGCCGCTGCGCTCCGACGGTTCGCCGATGCCGTTGCCGCCGGTGCCGCCGCACCGGCCCCGACCCCGTCGGTGGCGGCCGCTGCGGGGCTTGGAGTGCGTGTTGCTGGGCGACGGCGCGGTGGGCAAAACCAGCCTGGCGCTCAGCTACAGCACCAACGGCTTCCCCGCGCGCTACGTGCCCACGGCCCTCGACCGCTTCTCGGGTACCTTCGCGGCGGCTCCGCCTCGGGGGGTGGGGGGGGGGCAGAGTCTCTGGGGAGGCCCGGCGAGGAGGGGCTCAGGGCTCCCGCTTCTGTGTCGGCTAAGCGGAGCGCCTGTTGTGTTTCCCCAGCTGTGGTCCAGGTGGACGGCGCCCCCATCCGTCTCCAGCTGTGCGACACGGCCGGGCAGGTAAGGGCTTGTCCAGCCAAGGCGTTCAGGCTGCCGCGCGCGGCGTCGTTCTCGCGGCGCCTGGATCCGGCGAACGCGGCTGTGGCTCCTGGGGCCCTTCGGAAGCGAGCAGCCTCCCACCTGGGAAGCCCGCCCGTCCCCGGATCCCCACTCCGAAGAGACTGGGTGGGGTCTTCGCTGGCCTCCCCTTTCTACTTTTCATCCCTCCAGCTGTGCGGGTGGGTGGGGGGCAGAGACAGGCACTCTGCACACACTCAGACACACTCAGTGTCCCAATGATTACGCTATTCATGCAATGGGCAACTGGAGTTCTCCGGGCTGAACACAGGAGGCTGGGGGCAGGGCTTTCAGGGCCTCCCGTCCAAGCTGTGATGGTGTTGCATCCAAGCTGAACTTTGGCCAGGCTTCCAGCCGGGTTTGCCCTCAGCCTCTGTTTGCAAAGGCCAAGGCTGGGCCCTGGAATGGAGTGGGAGGAACTGGAGGAGGGAGTGGCCAGCCCCCACTCACGCTGTACCCTTCCCTGCTCTGCTGCCAGGATGAATTTGACGCCTTGTGGCAGGCCTGCTGCCCAAAGGCTGACGTCTGCCTGCTCTGCTTCAGCGTGGTGGCACCCACTTCCTTCCAGAACATTGTGGACAAGTGGTACCCGGAGGTGCGTCGCCACTGTCCTTCCGCCCCGATGCTGCTGGTGGGGACCCAGTCAGACCTGCGCCAGGATGTCAAGATGCTGATTGCCCTCTCCCGACACCAGGAGAAGCCGGTGCCTCCTACGGCTGCCCGGTCACTGGCCAGGAAGCTGGGCATGGCCGGCTATGTGGAGTGCTCGGCCCTAACCCAGCAGAATCTGAAGGAAGTCTTTGACACTGCTATTGTGTTGGGGCTGCGGGCCGGTGAAGGCCCCAAGGGGCAGAGCCCCCCGCCCAGCTGTATCTGGGCCCTCTCCAAAGACTGGTGGAACAAGTATGTTTGTGTACGGTAGCGCTGGGGTCAGCATCCTCCCTACCTCCACCCCAGGGATGCCGGGATCCTTCAAGAACTGGTGCATTGGTCCTGGGTCGGCCTGCCCTTTGTGGCAATAGCCTCAAGCTCTTCCTCCTAAGTGCCGAGGGAAGGACAGTTCAAAACTGTTCTCTCGCTGAGCGCAAAAATGGGAAGAAATGGCCCTGGGTCGTCCAGGGGCAGAACCAACTGGAGCGCCTGTTGTCATCGTCATCCCAAATGACAGTGCAAAGTTTTGACCAAGGAACTGATTTTATTATAAACAGAAATGCATCATCCAATGGTATGATTTTTAGTAGTGAAATGACATGCTTTAAAAATATGGTTAACAAAATGCCTCAGAGAACAGTGCTAACTGCCTTGTTTTTTTAAAAAAGAATGACATACGATAGGCCAATCCCAGGCCTTAAATCTCAGAGCCCTTGTTCTGGTGTAGTCTTCAGACTTTTAGACCTCTTCTCTACCTTGGGATCCCTTAGGGATGAGGCTGGGGGTTATTCATCCCAGCTTCTTTATCCTGCTGATCTTCCAGCTGTAATTACTGCAACCTCACAGACGGGAGTGCCCAGTGCCAGCTGATCGCCTTGCCTTAATATCTTTATGAAACAGTTTGAGGTGATGCAGGATTTCCGTTCCCCTGGGCTTTTTTCACTAAATATTTTCTTTCTGCATATTCTTGACAACCATTATCTGTTTAAATGTATTTTCCCCTAAACAAAGTATTTGGGAATATACCCTTCCTTGAACCCTGGAGATATTCTGTGAGAAGAACATGGCGCTCTCTGAGCTGGTTTCGTTACCCAAACTAGGTAACATCATCTGTGCTAGTAAAGAAGAGCTTTCTGCACACAGGAAGAGCACTAAAAATTAAGTCTATGGCCTGGGCAGCATGATGTATTTTGCAAGATGTAATGCGGCTTTCAAGGTTAGTATTAACTGGAGCAGGGGTTGAAGTAAAGCTTGTTGATAATGAGGGAGGAAATGTATACTTAAAAGCAGCAGCTGTTCAACCTCCCTTCTGCTACCTGCTGTCAATCCAGGCCCTTTCAGGTCAACCTGCTTCTAACTCCCCCAGTCCTGAAAACTGCCCAACCCAAAATGGGTGACTCACACTACAGCGCTGACTTGCTCAAGATAAAGAATGCCAGATAAGGAGGAGAGGGAGGTAAGACATCCAGACCCAGCTGGCCCTTCTTCGGGTTTCAAGATTTGCTGAGGGGCTGGGGAGCACCTATGTATCCCGAAATGCCCTCTGAAACCTTCCCTCTCCCCCTGCCTGCTGCAGGACTCAGGAGGAAATGCCTTGCTGTGCCTTGTCCCTGAG
This sequence comes from Laticauda colubrina, assembly GCA_015471245.1. Classification (NCBI taxonomy): domain Eukaryota; kingdom Metazoa; phylum Chordata; class Lepidosauria; order Squamata; family Elapidae; genus Laticauda; species Laticauda colubrina. Next base: position 352,721 of record BLBF01000071.1, read on the forward strand.
CACCTGGCGGGCATGGCTGTTTCCCTGGCAGAGACAGGGTGTTCGTGCCAAGAGCAACTTGACTCCCAGAGCGGGCTTGCAGGAGCCTGTGGGGCAGGAGGTGCAAAGAGGGTCCCAGCCACTTTGCCAGTGTCTCCCCACAGGCGGGGAAATATTCCACCAGGCCAAGGTGGGCTGCCCAGTCTGTGTGGACACATGGGCCTCTGTTGCCAGTCAGCGCATTTTGCCCTTTGTGGCTTGGCCTTGGTTCCTTCATCGTCCCCGATCTCCTGGCCCAACCACCCGAGTGAGTGAGTGAGTACGTGAGAGCATAGGGTTGTTTTAGGCTGAGATATTGATCAAACGTGAAGGCCGATTCAGGCCTTGGCTGGAGGGAGGGGGAATCCTTTGCATGGGGAGGGTGAGGGCCAGGCCATGCTCGGACGACCAGAGGGAGGGAGGGAGGCAGGCGCCTTTCTGGCCGAGAGCCAGCCGTAACGTTTCGCGGGGCCACCCAAAGGACGCACTCGATCGACGGCGGAAGAAAGGCAGACGCACTTCCGCGCGCCCCCGCTGGGCGGTCTGAGCTCCTTCCGACGCGCGGCCGTCTCTATAACCTCCGCCCGAGCAGCTTTCCTCTGATTGGCGGCACGGCCCGAGCCTCCGCTCTCATTGGCTTGGACGCTGACGTCTTCTCCCCGCGACGCCCGTCTCGGCCGGCTCCTTGGGCGCCGCCATATTGCGCGACGAGGCGGGCGGGCGGAGGAGGGGGTGAGGGCCGTCGCGTCGCTCGCCATGTCGGAGACCTACGGTGCGTGGGCGGCGGGGTCGCGGCGGGGCCGGAGGGGGTCGCGGCGGGGGCCTCTGCAAGGGCTGCCTCCCGTCTCTCTGTCTCCCCCGCAGACTTCCTCTTCAAGTTCCTGGTGATCGGCAGCGCCGGCACTGGCAAGTCCTGCCTGCTGCATCAGTTCATCGAGAGCAAGTGTGAGTCGCCTGGCCTTCGGGGCGGGGGCCGGCCAGGGGTGTTCGGGGGCGGGAGGGAAGGCCCCGACCGGAGCCCCCCGGGAGGCTGTGGCCCCGCCCATCCAGCCGACTTCGGCTGCGGGCAGGGGGCGACGGAGCCACAGAGGCCGCTCTCTGAGCCGCCGCGCCCCCCCCCCCCCGTTTAAGTCCCCGGGCTTCCCCGCCTGATCCGCTGCCCCCTTGTCCCTCTCGGCCCCCGGCAGTTAAGCAGGACTCCAACCACACCATCGGGGTGGAATTCGGGTCGAAGGTGGTGACCGTGGGCGGCCAAACGGTGAAGCTGCAGATCTGGGACACGGCTGGGCAGGAGCGGTTCAGGTAAGCAGGGGCTGAGCGGTCCGGCCGTTCTGGGCTTTGGCGAGGGAAGCCCCCACCCCAGTCGTTGAGTAGGGGTCTCCTTTGGGGGAAAGCAGGAACACCCCTGCTCTCCTTGCCCAGCACCGGCAGGGAGACCAGCCTGGCTAGTGCCGAACTGGGAAGGGCACCTGGAAGGATTTTTAAAGGGTTTGGAGTGACTAGTTTTAGGTTTGCGGTGGTAGGGTATTTATAAAGCAGATTCTCATGAGAGCCTGTGCTGCAAGGATTGTACTTCTGATTCACCCAGCTTGCAAGATCTGCTTGCAAGTTGATATTATTCAGTTAAAGTTCTTTTTGAAAAGAGATACAGGTACGTGGGGGGAAGTGAAGCCTTGCACTTATTTGTGCAAGGCTTCAGATGCCATTCCAGTTTTTCAAAGTCTTCTCTGAAACAAAGAGTGCTTTGTCTGCAAGTTTGAATCCAAACCTATCCCACACGTTGGCCTAGAAAATGATCTGTACTTACTTATAGATTGCCTTCAGAGTAATCTTGGCTCTAACTGCACAATTCAGCATCTAGAAGCCCACTTAGAAATAAGGTTCAAGTTCGTGTGTGCAAGTACCATTTCAATAGTTTCCTTTGCATCCAGTCTGCCAGAGCTGTATGAAGCCTTGTTCGCTTTCTCCCTAGGTCTGTTACTAGAAGCTACTACAGAGGTGCAGCAGGGGCACTTTTGGTGTATGACATCACGAGGTGAGCACGTTGTACCCCCATCTCTTGCTTTTTGGCAATAGGAATTCCTGTGAAGTTTCTGCTAGAAGAAAAGCTACGATGCTGTTTCTTCGCAGAAATTTATGGTGCAGGGAAGAGGAGCATCTTGACATACAGAATGGCTGTGGGGAGGGGTCAGTTACTGGTAGGACAGCAGAGGGATATGGAGGAGGAAGCCAGGGAAGTAGCTCACGCAGAAATCTGTTTCCTTTCCCTCTTTGGGACAAAGCCTTCCCTGAGTTCCCCAGGCATTTGCTTGTCTGGCATCCAATTTGTCAATTCCATCTTGCAGCAGAGAGACCTACAATGCCTTGACCAATTGGCTCACTGATGCCCGGACTCTGGCTAGCCTCAATATTGTAATTATTCTGTGCGGCAACAAGAAGGATTTGGATGCTGACCGGGAAGTTACTTTTCTGGAAGCTTCTCGTTTTGCTCAAGAGAATGGTGAGAGTGTGTGTGTGTGTGTGTGTGTGTTTATGTAACTCAACCCCTGGAGCTTTCCCTGGGAGCACCTCAATGCTGCTAGAAGGTTGAGAGAGAGGGGAGCAGTTGCTCTCAGTTTCCTTCGTGGGCCACTTGTGCAATTGACCTGCTGGACTATAATCCCCTCTCTCCTCCCCTTGGTTTGGGCTTCTGTCCTGGGGTGCAGGAAGGCTCCTCACACCCATCTGTGGCTTTAACCAAGCTCAGATCTGGGTTCAGAACATACATTGAAGCATTATGGCAGCGGTCTTAATCTGGGTTTTTTTCTTGCCCGGCAGAGCTGATGTTTCTTGAGACTAGTGCCTTGACTGGAGAAAATGTAGAAGAAGCTTTTCTGAAATGTGCACGGACCATACTGAATAAAATCGAATCAGGTGGGTCAGATTTATTTATTTTTAACAGATTTTTGAACAGCCCGAGTCCTGAAGGTATAACTATGGAAACTGTGGTACAGTCAGTCAGCAGTACAAGTCTTTTGGTTAATCCCTCAATCGCCTGGGCCAGGAAGACACAACTTAGTGGTTAGGGTCAAAATGGCTTTAAGCTGGTTGAAATTGTGGCCCCCCAAAGTCTGGAGGATGTGCCACGGCCAGGCAGCTGCCCGGGGGCTTACCCAGACTCTCTTTGGGTAAGTGGACCCGTGTGGCAAAGGGGCTCTGGGACCGAGGGGGCCGTGGGTGACTTTAGCCAAAGCCAGTGTTCCCTGAGTGTCTCTTCCCCCACCAGGTGAGCTTGACCCGGAGAGGATGGGCTCAGGGATCCAGTACGGGGATGCGTCCTTGCGGCAGCCACGGCAGCCACGGAGCAGCCAGGCACAGGTGCGGCAGCAGTGCGCCTGCTAGGGCCCAGGTCCCCACCAGCTTGCCAGGTGAGATGGGAGCTTCTCCCCAGCGACTCTGCCATTCAGGGCCCTCCATCTGCCTGTGCCTCCTGCACCCCAGGCTGCATGGGCTGCAGGGACTTCTCCAATTCCATCTCAGAAAAAAGGGTGACTGGGAGTGCCTCTAGGCCCTCCCCCTCTGTGGCCTGGTTTTAGTCCCCACGCATTGGAGCCAGGGGCAAGAAGCGCATAGGGATCCCTTCAGCCACCTTTGAATGCCACGGGGAGCTTTGGTGGACTATCTCCAGGTCACCATGTAGTCAGGAGATTTTGGCCACGGGTCCAGTCCCCAGAGGGAGGGGTGAAGAACTGGTGCCTCTGCAGGGCCTCACCATGCTCCCCCTCTCTCCTCAGTGCTGGAACTCTGCTGCTCTGGACCCAGGGCTACAAGGAGCCTCTTTGTCCGCTTGGTTTTCCACAGCAACAGGCCTCATGGGCTGAAGTCCCTGCTGCACCCCCTGCTGTTGCTGCCATGGCCACTACCGCTTCCTGCCCCTTGCCTCGCCTCCTGTCCTAAGGAGAAGGGTTGTGCATTGGGCTCTCAGATTTCCTAGCAGAAGGTTTGCACAAGTGGCTGTGGCCAGGCCCTGCATCCGTCCCCTGGCACACTGCTGCTCCCCAAGGGTGGGGGGTGCCCCTAGAGGGTGTGGGGCTTTCTTGGCCCCTTCTACGCTCCTTAGCTGCCTCCAGCTGAATAGCAGCCAATCCCTCTGATTGGGAAGGAGTGTCTGTCCCTCCCAAGATGCTCTCCTTTCTTTCTTCCCTCCGTAAGACCTTGAACTGTTTCACATTGCACTGAATGTCAACCTGCTTGGAGAAGTCGGGGGAGCGGGGTTGCAGGCAGGTGGGAGCACAGTTGTGGCGGTGGAAGCGTTGGTGTGGTCCCAGGCAAGTGGCTCTCCCCTCCAGGTTCGCTTGTGCAAGGTGGCATTTCCATGCCTTGTTTTGCTTTCTGGGCCCATTTTAGGCTTGGCCAGTGCCTCTGCCTGCACCCCTCTTTTCCTTGGGCCAGGCCAGGCCAGTGGGCACGTTGGATGGGTTCTTGGGATTTTGTGGCAGGGTGTTGATGGAGAGAGAACTGCTTCCTCTGGGCAATCTTTTTGAGCTCTTTTCCTGGGTGATTTACTCTGGGCTGGGTCCACAGCAAGGAAGCCACAGCGTCGGCAGAAGAACCCTGCCTCCCTGCTGGTGTGGGAAGCTGTGGGGATAGTGACAGCCCCATTTGGGTGAGCTTGGATTCTCGCCTGCTTTCAACTATTGCAAGATGTCCATATCTCTAGAGCCTTTGACCAGACAAAAGTCCCACTGACTTCCAAAGAGCATAGCCCTGAATTTTGTCACAAGAAGTGGGGGGGGGGGGAACCATCAGGTTATGGAATTGCCCCCAGTCCTTCAATCCTGTGGCCAGTGCTGTGCTCTGAGAAGGATTACAACAGTTTCTTTTAACCCTCCAATGGAGCCTGGCTCCCTCCCGCCCTCCCTTTTCTCGTGGGTATTTCTTTCTCCCTGCGTGTTGATCCACATTTGCATGGACCCTCAGGGGTCTGGTTTTGAGCCAGCCATCCAGAATGAGGCCTGGGTCCAGATGGTGGCAAGCCAGGTGGATTTGGAAGAGTTTGTTGGGCCAGAGGTCCTCCCTGGTTCACTGAGGAAGATAGCAAAACTAAGTGTAGAATTGCAGACTTGACCTGGCAGGTCCTGCCTTGCCAGTAGAGATGCTCTGAGTTGGGCATTGCCTCCTCCTTTCCCCTCCAAGTGTTAAGGTCATGATAATGGGAAGGTGGAGTCTTCTGGAGGTGGGGTCTGCTTCTGCTTTCTGTGAGGATGTAGGAGTCTGTGCTGCTCCTTGTGTAGTGTTTTGATGGCTCTGGGAAGGTTTCACTTCCTCTCCTTTTAGGTGTAACGTTTATCTTTGTTATTTATTCTTATGTGTCAAGGGCAGGAACAGGTTAGCTTTGCAGGTGGGGTCCCTGCTTTCATTTGCCCACCTCAGCTACATCCCTGGTTTTATTCCCTTAAGCTTTGTAGGAGGAGGTTGAACAGAGTTGAACAGCATCCAGAGTTGAACAGCTGACAGTTACACGCAGTTTAAATCTTCTGGTTTATTATTTTTCTATAAATGCAAACATTCCCTCCAACTTTAAGGCTGTGAAACTGATACTTATATATAAAATGTTTTTTCCCCTTTTCCAAATGTCAGAATTGTGATGCCTTTTTTTCTTTTTGAAGCAATACATGTAGAGTAACAAGCAGCAGAAGGGTCGAAGGCTACTCATATGTAGGACAGGTTGCTAGTAGGATCGGAATAAGGGCTGGTGGTGGTGGAAGATACCAGGCTGCCATGGTTTCTAACCACGGCTGGCCTGCTTTGGAAATCTAATCAGCAGGACCTTCAGCTAACTACTCTTCCCTTCCCCATCATGAGTGAAGTGGATCAAGTGTAGGGTAGTGGGTAGGGCAGGGTTCTGTAGCTGTGGCAATTTGAAGCCTTGTGGATTTCAGCTCCCAGAATTCTGCATCTCCATCTGCAACCTCCTTTTAGAACCCTGTTCAGCCATTGGTGGGAAGTACAGAAAATCCTCCCCTGCTTCTCCACCCAAAAGCTCTGTCCTTCCCTTAACTCAGGCGATGGATCTTTCTCTCTCGTGGACTGCTTGGGCTTGGTTGTCATAAAGCCGTTTGTGAAATGCCCCATGCTTGTGTGCAAGGTCCAAGTGATTTTTTAATTTTCCCAAAGATGGCTGAACCCCCAATCTGTCACCCCCAGATGATGGGAGGAGCGAGCTCTGCAGTTTGCCTTAATGGAGGCTCTAACTGACCGAGAGGCAAAAAAACTCCAAGGGAGAAACTGGCATCATTTTTCATGGTGTGAAAAACATGACAGGAGAGTTGTCAAAACTCTGTTACTCTCATAAGCTCAGCCTGCCCTTTAATAAGGAAGCATTGGGTCCCCAATTCTCCCGTCTTCATTGTAGACAAATCCTATAATAAATTAAAATCCCTTTAATAACAAATCAGCATTGTAACAAAAAGTCATCAACTGAGGACATATATGCAATAGCAATAGCACTTAAGACTTCTATACCGCTTTAGGGTGCTTTACAGCCCTCTGTAGGCAGTTTACAGAGTCAGCGATATGGGTGCTCATTTTACCCATCTCTGAAAGATGGAAAGCTGAGTCAGCCTTGAGCCTGGTGAGATTCAGTCAGCAGAAGTCGCCTGCAGTATTCCACTGCACCACCATGGCTCATGTGTACCATACCAAGGAATGATCCTGTCGTAGTCTACTTAATTCAGGCTGAAGACTCGAGTTCTCCAGGATTTACATGCTTTATCACATTTCTTCCCTGTAATTGAACAAAAATTAAAACAGAAAAGACAAATTGATAAACGTGATCAGAAAATAAAGAGCAACAATTAAAAGATAAGTTTCTCAGTCAATCCATGGAGCAACTCTTCTGAAATGAAAACGTCTTGCCTCCAAATCCGCAAATCAAGTGGGTGTCAGGGATCCACCAAGAGCTTCCCAGGAAGAAGCCCCTGGACCACAAATGAGACTAACTGTGAGTTGAAGGCGAAGGTGCATCTTAGCTGAGCTCCAAAAAACCCACACTGGTGTTTTTTTCAATTCAGAGGAAGAACCGCAAACCAGGTGGGTGGGCTTAGGAATCATCCAAGAAGCCTCTGAGCACACGGGCAGGCAGACCTTCAAGACCTTTGGTGGGTAGCAGCAGCCTCCGATTCTGGTCGCCCCAAAAAGTTCTCTTGGGACCCAAGCAGGGCATGCGGTTTCCTGCCACAGGGCATCAGTGGGGTGCCACAGACGGGCAGAGCCCTGGAAAGAAAGCAGGCAAGAAAGAGCCCCAATGGGTTTGCCTGCAGTATGGGGGGGGGGGGGGGGGGGGAATCTCTGCCAGACCCAGCCCTGCCGCCCCCCCCCCGCCCCCCAATGATTTGGTTTTCCAGCCTTTTGGAAAATCAAGACAAATAATTCCAGGAAAGGAGGGAAATGGCCTCTGTGGGGATGGCATGTGCAGCTTCCTTGCTGGAGCCCGCTTGGGAAGCGTTGAGTTCTTTTGCCTGGCGTGCTTGGTACCGGGACCAGCCAAGTTCCTCTGCGCGAGGTTTGCTCACCGGCTGCGCCCGGGAGCCTCCGATGGCTGACCGCTTTTGCTTCCCTTGGCCTCGTGTGTGCGAGAACATTTGGTCCAGCCTCCTCCGAAAACCGACGGGGCGGTGGGGGAGGCTGGAGAGGGAGCCTTTGGCCGGATCGAGCTGGGAGAAGCGCCGGGGCTGCTCGGAGCTGCCGCGGGGGTCCCGGTCGCGGGAGAACAACAGGCCGGGCCGGGCGCTTCGGCTTTCCGCGCTCCAGAAGAGCGGAGCTCCCGGAAGAATCCGGCAAGAAAGCCAAGCGCCGCGCGCGCGGGACCGAGGAGCCGGGCCACCGGCGGCCCGAGCGACCCCCGCGCGCTCCGTTCCCGCCTCCTCTGCTCGGAGGGCCGAGCGCGGGCCCCGTGCGGCGGCTCGCCCCCGCGAGGCTGCCCGGGGGGCGCTTGTCCAGGGCCGGCGGGACAAGCGGCGGCTCCAGCGCAGGTGAGAAGCGTCCGGAGAGCGCGGCTGGCTCGAAGGGGCCGGCCCTTCCTGGCGGCGGGAGCCGCCCCCGCGGAGACCCCGCCGGAGAGCGGCCCGTCCCGCCGGGATCTCAGCAGCTGCTCGCCGTTTGTGGGGTGGCGGTCCGCCAGCCGCAGGCCAGGGAGCTGGGGACCTGCGCTGGGGCGCCTGACGGGGCCGGTCGCTTCCCTCCCGGGGACGGCGGGCTCCGCGCGGGGCCGCCCTGGCCACTGCAAGATGCTGCCGGCCCGCGGCTGAGATGGAGGCCCCCCGCCCGGCGGGCCCTGCCGGAGGGCTGCTCCCGGGCCCGGGCAGGCAGGCGGCGGGCGGCGTGGAGGGCAAAAGGGCGGCCGTCCGGGGCCTCCTTTGGCTGGCCCTGACCCGGGAGCTGAAGCGGCCCTGCCCGGAGGCGGAGGGCTCGGCCGAGCAGCGGCGGCGGCGGCAGCGGGGAGAGCCCGTCGGCCGCCTGGCTCGGGACTACGTGGTGCCCTGCCTGGCTCGCTACGGCCTCTGCGTGAAGGACGCCTTCCTCGGGGAGGCGCTGGGAGGGCAGATCCTGGCGCAAGTGGAGCGCCTGCACCGCGGCGGCAACTTCCAGGACGGGCAGCTGGCGCTCCGCAGAGCGGGGCCCGCCCGCCGCATCCGCGGGGACCAGGTCGCCTGGGTGGAGGGCCGGGAGCCCGGCTGCCGAGCCATCGGCGCCCTCATGGCCCGCCTGGACGGGCTCATCCTGCAGTGCGCCGGGAAGCTGGGCGGCTACGAGATCAACGGCCGGACGAAGGTGAGCGAGCGCCGCCGGGCTCAGCCCCTCCAGCCGGCCCCTCGGGCAGACGCAAGGGGGGCAAGGCGGTGGGATCCGGTCTCCGCTGATCCCGTGGGTCCCCTCCCTCCTGGGGGCGGGAGCGGGATCTCTGCTGCGGCCAAGACCGGAAAGGACCCTCCCCAAGAAAGGCCTGGCTGCTTTGGGCTCGGCCTCCTGGGAGGGAGACCTGCCCTCTTATTACCTGGGGCAGGACAGGATGGGAGCAGCCCTCCTGGATCTGTCCTGCTGTGGATTTCGGGCCCAGGAGGCAAATACCCATCTCTGACCCTCCCCCTCCCCCTTTGGAGGCCCTTGGTTGGGCTGAGCCCTGAAGGGAGGGGGGGGGGGGGCATGGGCCAGGCTTGTGTGGGTACCAGTCCTCAACGAGGTCAATTGTCTGCCAGCCCTCCCTGCCTGCGAGGCCCCCTCCCTTTTGCTAGTCTTGCCAGCCTGCGCCCAGAGGGGCCCTGGCCAAAGTGCCCCCATCCTTGAAGGGATAAGAGGAGTCTCAGAGATGGGCAACCAGCCCTTCCTTCGCCTCCTTCTGCAGCCCAGTCCAAAGGCTCCCTGAGTTGGCATCTCCTCCCCCCTGTCCTTGGGTGACCCTGAAAGGAACATCCACCATGTCTCTGGTAGCCGCCCAGCTGGGAGGGAGCAAGTCCCGCCTCACTGGGGGGACTGGATGTCCTGGCTCTTCCTGAGAACAGGCTGCTCCAGGCCTGCGTGGGGGGAGGTTCCCTCCTGCCCGCTGCCCAGGGGGGAGATGGGCTTGGGGTGGCAGGGAAGGCAGATGCCTTGCATGGGGGGTGCTGCCAGCCCACTGCATCCCTCTCACAGTGGGGCTCCCCCCCCCGCCAGTGTTCAGGTGAACCACAATTCATGATGGGGATGCCTGTCAATAGCTCCTGCCTCTGAGCAAAAGCCTTTGAGTCCAGCCTTTGTCCGCCTTGGGCTTGAAGGAAGGGAAAGGAGTCTCTGTGTGTGGTGTGGGAGGGGCTCCTCTCTGAAAGGAGAGCATCTTGCCTGGCCTTGCCTCCTGTGTCTGGGGTGCTTGCAGTGAGAGTATGTGAGACCAGCGGGGCTGCAGGATTTGGCCCCAGCACCTGTTTGATGGTGGCAGAAGATCCATGCCCTGGCATTTCCCCCCCCCCCCTCTTGTGGAGTGCCTTACCAGGGTGGTCTTGGCTATGAGGCCCGGTCATTTGTGCCAAATCAGCTGGCCAGAGGGGCAGGGGGTTTCTGGGGGGCAAGCCTAGTGGATTTGCCAGCTGCTCTGTCGTCGTCCCCTCCCCTCCTGCCTCCCCAGGCTATGGTGGCATGTTACCCTGGCAATGGCCTGGGCTATGTGCGGCATGTGGACAACCCCCACGGAGACGGGCGCTGCGTCACCTGCATCTACTACCTGAACCAGAAGTGGGACAGTAAGGTAGGGGTGGTGGGAGGGATGTGAGGAGGGGGCAACTCCTGGCCTTTGGTGGTCTTCAAGTGCTTCTTCCTTGCCTTCGGGTGCAGCTCAGAGCAGCCAGGGCCGAAATTGAGACTCTGCTGGCATTTCAGGGCAAAGGTGGGGAAAGGGATCGCAGTTGCCAGTCTTGAAGAGCAGGAAGGTTTAAGCCCCCGCTGAAGGGGGAGGTTTCCATGCTCCTAGAAGTCTGCAAAGAGTGGAGGGCTTCCCTCGAAGGCAGTTTGGGGCTGAAGGTCTGGGCTCTCGGAAGAGGCCAGGATCGGGTGTCACCCAGCCCCGTGATGAGGGGCTGCCCTTCCCATGCCCCTGGCTTCCATGCCCCCAGCCTGAAGGGCCTTCCTTGGCCCCCTCTCCCCCAGGTGCACGGGGGCCTCCTGCAGATCTTCCCAGAGAGCCGCTCAGTCGTGGCCAACATCGATCCCATCTTTGACCGGCTGCTGATCTTCTGGTCTGACCAGCGCAACCCACACCAAGTGAAGCCGGCCTTCGCTACCAGGTGACGGGGACCGGCTGGAGGGAAGGAAGGAACCACCCCAGGCCTGCAAATGAATCACCTCCCCCCAGACATGCAGAGTGACACTTTGGCAATGGAGGATAGCCAGATGGAGCCCCCACCCCATAAAGAGGAAGACTTCAGAGCCAGCTGCCCCCCAGGAAAGCGGCAGGAAAGTCCAGAGGCAGCACCCTCCAAGAGACCAGAGGACGGGGATGCCAAGCCAGACGACACCCGGGTCCCTGGGCTGGAACAGAAGATCCCTCCCCTTCCCCTAGGGAGGCTGCAGCCAGAGGCTTCTGGGCTGCTGCTGAGAAAGGCTGGGACAGCGGGGGGAGGGGGGGGGAGAGGTGCTAAGAAGCACTGATGAGGGAACTAGTCTTGTGCCCTACCCATAGATTGCTGAGAGGCTTGTCCTGGAGACTCCCCCCATCAGATCCCAGGCCATGCCACCTCTCGCAACCCCTCCCCCAGTCCCAGCTGCCCCCTGACCTGCCTTCTGCCACCTGCCCAGGTATGCCATCACGGTCTGGTACTTCGACGCCAAGGAGCGGGCCAGAGCCAAGGAGGCACATCAACGAGGTAAGAGGGGAAGGGGCGACCTTTGAGTGAAGGTGCCATGGGGATGCCCCCCGTAGCCTGGGCCCTGGAGTCACCTGCCCGCAGCACGGGAGGGTCTTTCCCTGGGAATGGCTAGCCCAGTTATCTGTGGGGCAGGTGCAGCTTTGGAAGGCTGGCGGCTTCCAAATGGATGGTGGCTGGCCAGGAGAGAGCGAACAGGCTGCTACCCCCTTGAGGGTCCTTTGGGTTTTGGGAGCCAGGAAAGGAGCAGGAAAAGGAGGCAAAGTGGTGGAGGGCAGCTTGGGGGAAAGGGCGAGGGGCACTTGGAGAGTAACCCCTCTCTTCCCCTCCCCCCTGCAGCTTCTGCTAGGAAGGAAGGAGCCTCTTCTGGGACTGACGGCCCCACGTGATGGATGGAAGACGATGCCGTGGGAACCTGGCTGGCAAGGCCTGTCCCTCCTTTGGCCCTCCCAGCTGCCTGAGGATGCTGCCACTGCTGGGCTGGGACACCCCAATGCAGGGAGGGGGTCTTGGGGGAAAGAGGGGTCCTGGGGTGCAGAGAGGAACCCTACCTACGTGCTGGGATGTGTGGGTTTTGCCCTATGATGTGCAGCTCTGCTCTGGCCAATCTGTAAATGCAGCTCCATTTTGCAAATGGGGTGCTTATGGGTACCCCGGCAGACCCCTCCTGCTGCTGCCCTTTTGTGGACGAGGAGACGGGGGGGACGGGACTGTGCAATAAAGATACCTCATTTGGAAATGCTCCTGGCTGATCTCTTGGGGAGATGGGGGGCTTGACACGTAACCCAGCTTGAGGTGCCCCAGCTGCGTTCCCATGACTGCTGTGCACTCAGGATGCCCCATTGCTGGCTCTGTTCCCACGTCAGCCTGTTCTGTTTCTGGTGGGCAGCGTCTCCCATGCGTGCCTTGCCAGCCCCAGGGCATGACCCTCCTCTGTGGGATTGGGGGCTGGTCTTCTGAGCGCTTCTCTCCTTCCTTGTGGGGGGCTGTCTGCCCTCTTGTCCTGTGACAAGAGGGTCCATGGGGATGGGGGGGAGGAGAGGTGTGATTTGGGGACCAGCCAGAAATGAAGGGTGCAGGCAAGGAGGTGGCCAGCAGTGATGCCCTTGAGCTGACTTGGCTGGGATCCCTTGTGACCCTCCCCCTCCAGGGCAGGAAATTTGGAGGGCCAGAAGAACTGCCTCCCCTCCCCCCCTCAGCTCTGCATCCTGGAGGGACACCAGGTGAGGTGGACACCAGGTGAGGTGGAAACTCGCAATGTGCCTGAAAAGCAGGTGTGGAACTTTGGGGGTGGGGGGTGTCAGCGACCATTTTGGGCCAAACTGGGTCTGCGCCTCACCTCAACCTGTTCCCCCTCACGCAGCTGGAAGCGGGGGAGGCAGGGGGGGCTGGGCCAGGCCTCAGGGCCTCCTGCTTGGGAGGGGGGCTGGGTTGGGCCAGGGAATGTTGGGAGCCGAAATCCACACATCTCTACGTTGCCACCCAAGGATGGAAAAGGCATCACTGAGACCCTCCCTAAGAGACAGGAAGTGCCCAAACAAGCCAAAGGGGGTGTGTGGGGCCTTTCTCTCGAGAAGCCTCTCCTAGCAAACACGGCTCTTCAGGGCAGCTGTAGCATGCAGGACAAACAGCAGCAGCCAGGCTGGCTTTTTAATCCCTGGCTCTGTTGCAGGGAGGGCAGCTGCTCAGGTGGCAGGTCACACAGCAGAGGGGAGGGCTGCAGGCCGAGGAATGCAGAGAGATCCCTGCTTGGATAAGAAACCGGGCAGCTCCCAGGTTTCTGGGCATCCACCTCTGCAGCCCAAAACGTCCTTTGCTAAGAAGGTGATCCCCCTATTATTGTGGGAAGATTGGCCACAAGATATGAGGGTGTGGGCCTGATCTCTTGCTCTTGGTGGGGGGGGGGGAAACGACAAAGGGAGAAGGAAGCCCTGGGGGGGGGGGTTTCCCTCTCAGCCAGAACTGGCCCCATGCCCTTGGCCGTGAATGTCAGCAATCAGACATGGCTGTTTTCTCAAGAATTGCTGTAGCTTTTGGACGGACTCCCCCCCCCCCCCCCCCCCGAGTGTATAGAGAAGACCTCCAACCCCCCCCCCATCCAAGTCCTGGAGTTGCTTTTCCCCCTGTCCGGTGGCTGCAACAGGAGCCACTAAGGGAGCTGAGCCTTGGCGGGTGGGAGGTCAGGGACTGAGCAGTCCAGGGTGGGCGAGGCCGCTGGGCCTTCCCGCTCTAGCCAGATTTCTCATCCTGCTGTGTTCCAAGAACCTGCTTGGCATTTGAGCCCTCCCTTTGCTTCCCTGCTGGACAAAGGAGATCATGGGTGGGGTCGGCAGAGATGCCAAGGTTGTTGGAAACCTGATCTTGTAACATTGGGTGCAGGGCATGTTCTGCCCTGAGGCCCAAGGTGGGGGGGTAGCCTGGCTCTCATCCCAGGGAGGAAGTGTTATGCAAGCAGGTGATGCAGCTATTAGAGACTGAAAGCCACCTCAGCTCCAACGCCCAGCCTGCCTTTGGAGCTGCCCTGAGGGATCAGGTTCTACCAGGAAGGGAGATGCCTTCCTCTTGGTCCCTGTACCCAGGGCATAAAAGCAGGCACGGGAGGCAGGTACCTGTGCCCGCTGGCTCAGTCAAAGCCTTCTCCTGGCCAGGCCAACCAGGGTTTCAACCATGGAAGCCAGCGCAGCCACACTTCTCCTCCTGGCTCTCTGCCTTTCCTATCTCCTGCTGCTCCGAGGAGGAGGACGATGGGGCACCAAGGCACGCCTGCCTCCCGGACCTTGGCCCTTGCCCTTGATCGGCAACCTGCCTCACCTGGATGCCAAGAACATGATCAAGTCTCTGCTGCAGGTAAGCTCAGCCTCCGCCTCAAATTGGGGACCATGTGGGAGAAACGGCTGGGGTGGCGATGCCTGGTGGAGGGCTTCTGGGTCCTGGAAGGTGGCAGGGGCCAAGGCAAGTCCTGGGGATAGGGCATCGCACTGCCCACTCCAAGACCTCCTCTCCTTGGGTGCCCCAGCTCAGCAGGCAGTACGGCTCGCTCTTCACCATCCATTTGGGGTCCCGGCTGGTGGTGGTGCTCTGTGGGTACCAGATGGTGAAGGAGGCCCTGGTGGACCGAGGCGAGGAGTTCAGTGGCCGCGGAGACATGCCGGTCTTGTTCCGATTTGTTAAGCCTGGGTTCCCCAACCAGGGTTAGGTAGACAAGCTAAACAGAATGTGCAGCGTTAGTCAGATAGGCACACAGATAAATGAGTGAGCTAAGCTTGTATGTTTATTAACATACAGTAAAAATAACAGATACGCTTGTGCTATCAAGAATATAGTTTATTCCAGTATAAGTTTATGGCATAGTCAAATATCAGTCCAATAGTCATTTACCATGTAGTCAGTCCATTCAGGGATATTCAGTTAGCAAAGTCCATGTAGAATATCCTATGTCAGTTCACATAAATCAGTCCGTTGTTGTCTCTCCCGTTCGAGCAATGCAGTCTTGCTTCCAAGCAGTAATCAGGGATCATCAAAGCCAGAGAGAGAGAGAGCAAGCTGTAGCCTTGCTACTTTTATGTGGTTTTCATAACCACACCCACAGTTGCTATTTTACATTTAAAGCTGCATACACTAACTATGATTCATAGTTAGTATTTCACCTAAAACAGTTAGGGTGAACAATGTTATCCCTAACACGATTCACTCAGGGGAACGGTGAGCCTGGCTGGATGCCGAGCTTTCCTTGGGGTTTCCCTCGGCAGGAGGAGCCTGGGCCATCAGCTTCCCCACAAAGGGGGCTGCCCCAGGATGGGCAGGGAGGAGGGCAGTCGGTAGGCTCCAAGCAGACCGTTGCCAGGCAAGCCTTTCTCCAGGACCAAGTGTGTGTGTGTGTGTGTGTGTGGGGTGTCCCTCCCAGTCCAGGGAGGGGCAGCCTGCCCTTTCTTGCTTGTGGACATGGGGTGCTCTCCAGCTGTCTACCTGGTGACCCTCCAGCTGCTCCGTTTCTGCTTCTGGGGCTTTGATTCCTCTGCCCCTCACCCCATCCAGGCATTGCCTTCTCCAATGGGGAGAAGTGGAAGATCCTGAGGCGCTTTGCCATCCAGACCTCGCGGGACTTCGGGACTTCGGGATGGGCAAGCACAGCATTGAGGAGCGAATCCAGGAGGAGGCCCAGTGCCTGGTGAAGGAGCTGGCCAAGAGGACAGGTGCCTGGGGCTGCAGGGGGGGGGGGGGCAGGGGGCACTTCGACCAGCTGAGCTGCACTTTCACTTCCTGGAGGGGGGACTTCGCTCCAGCAGCTGCTTAGGACAGGTAATTGCAGGCTTCACCACCCGCTGGGAACGCTCCGCCTGGCCCCAGGAAGGAGGGGCGGGAGGGGGGTAAAAGAGCACAGGTGAGGATAATGATAATGAGGAGGATGATAATAGCAAAGTGGAAGAGCAGAATAAGGAAGCCTCCTAGTCTGACCCCTCCCTCCACCGTTTCAGACAAACGATTGTCCAGTCTCTATTTCAAAACCTCCAGCGATGGAGCCTCCACCACTTCTGGAGGGAAGCCACTCCACTGGCTAATTGTCCTCCCTCTCAGGTTGCTTCTCTCCTTCAATAGTTCCACCTGTTGCTTCTTGTCCTGCTTTCAGGTGCTTTGGAGGGTAGGTTGACCCCCCCCTTCTTTATGGCAGCCCCTCAAGTATTGGAAGTCTGCTATCATGTCTCCCCTGTCCTTCTTTTCTCTAGCCAGGCCCAGTTCCTGCAACCGCTCTTTGTATGTTTCAGTCTCCAGCCCCCTCATCCTCTTGGTTGCTCTTTCTGCACTTTTTCCAGAGCCTCAACATCTTTTTTGTATCGTGGCAACCAAAATATTCCAAGTGTGGCCTTTTCACCAAGGCATCATAGAGTGGGATTCACTCTTCAAGTGATCTCAGTTCTGTTCCTCTGCAGCCCAGGATTGCGCAGGCAGCTGCCGACCACTGCTGAGTCATGTTTAAGTGACCAAGAATCTTCTGTATCTTCTCTTAAGCCCACCTTCTGGGGTGTTGACTGCTCCTGGCAGTTTAGTGTCATCAGTAAATTTGACGTTCCCCTTCTACCCCCTTGTCTAAATCGTTGATGAAGATGTTAAGGAGTCCTGGGCCTAAGACAGAGCCTTGGGGTACCCCACTGCCTACTTCCCCCCATGTAGGTGCAGTTACATTAAGTGGAGAGTAGTTGGCCAGCCAGTTATGGATCCATTTGGCAGTGAGGCTGCTTAACCCACATTTTTCTGTCGGCACGGAGGGTTCTGCTCTTAGAGATCCAGGCTGCCCCTTTGGCCAATTCTTGCTATATCACTTTTGTGAAGAACCAGCACGGGGGGGGGGGGCTCGCTGGCTAGCCTGCCCTCAGCCCCTCAGGCCTTTTGCTTTTGGTGCTCCAGAGCCCTTTGACCCCACGTTCCTGCTGGGCTGCTCAGTCTCCAACATCATCTGCTCCATCGTCTTTGGAGATCAGTTTGACTACGAGGACCAGCATTTCCTGACCTTCATTGGGCTGATCAATGACAACTTCCGCCTCTTCAGCTCTCCTTGTGCCCAGGTGAGGCCAGGAAGCAGCAGCCCCTCCACTGCCCCTCTTTCCCATCAGGCCCTCCTGTGGAGCTTGGTGGCCCCGGCAGCTTCTATTGCTGTCTTTCTGATAAACTCGTAAAGCTTCATCTTCAAAATACAAGCAGATATCAGGTCCCTGATTTCTCCTCAGCCTCCGGCATCCCTTTCATGGCATCAGCCCAAAGGTGCTTTGGCTTGAAAGAGGAGTCAAAGAGGCCATCTCCATTAAGACTAAGAACAGCCCTCCCTCAACCGAAGGGGAGGGACAAGACACCGCCCCCCTCCTGTTTACCACGCCGTCCTTTCAGCAGTGCCAAAGAGATTCCACTCCCAGGTTCCCTTTGATTCAGGACCGTGAGGGCACAAATGGACCCCCAACAGAACTGAAGAAGCCTCTTGGATAAGAAGTGAAACAACTTCAGGAGAAAGCAAACCCCCGCTGCCTTTTGAAAAAGCCCCTTTGGGACGATGCCACGAAAGTGAGGCAAAGGCAACCTTTGGTTCAGGTCTCCGTCTGGATCTGGGCCTTGCTGGCCTGTCTCAAAGCACATTCAAGATGAGGGGGAGACCCCTGTGCCCCCCTCGCTTTCTCCTCTCCATGGCCCCGGGCTGAAGAAGGGAGAGTCCCTCTTGTGTTGGATGAGCCTCCTGAAGCCCTAACTGCTGAGGGGAAGCTGTGCTAGAGAAGGTTGGGATTGTGTGGTTGGGAGGGGGCTCTTGGTGTCCTTTGCCCCAACAGGAACTGGCCCGATTGCCTCCCACTTCCCACTCACCCCCCCCCCCCCTTTGGCTGTCTCCATTTCCCATCCCTGATGGTTCTTTCTAGATGTACAACATTTTCCCTCACATCATGTATTACCTGCCTGGACCACACAACCAGATATTTGCCAACTTTGAGAAGCTGCGGGTCCTGGTGAGGGAGATGGCCAAAGCCCACCAGGCCAGCCTGGACCCCAGCTGCCCACGTGACTTTATAGACTGCTTCCTCCTGAAGATGCAGCAGGTGAGAATGGGCTCTGTAGTCCCCTGCAGGGCTTCCATGGCAGAGGAAGGGCAAGGTTGCTGCCTGTCAAATGCAGAGCTTACCTGCCCTCCCCCTCCCCACCAGCAGGGCAGGGAAGAGCCATAGCTGGTGGGGATTTAGCGGCCAGATGTGGCTCACTGGCAGCCCAGATGCAACCTCCCATCCAGGGAATCAGCTCTTAGAGCTGCAGGATCTGAATGTTTGCGCTGTGCAGGGAAAGTCTCCCCCCCACCGCCCCGCAAGGCAGACCCTGCTTGCACCTTCTGCAGCCCTCCTGGGTGGAGCCCCTCCCATCCTGAAAAGGATTGCCTGGCCCAGCAGGGGAGGCAGCAGCCCTTGTGGTCCCACAGGCTCACACACACACATACCCCGGGCACCCCTGTGCTTGCAGGAGAAGGAAGACCCCTGCAGCTTCCTCAACGACACTTTGATCATGACTACCCACAACCTCTTCTTTGCGGGCACTGAGACCATCAGCACCACCCTCCGCTATGCCATCCTCATCCTCATGAAGTTCCCCGAAGTGGCTGGTGAGGCTGAGAGGAGCCCCTCCCCCCTGGAAGGCCAGAGAGGCAATTGCCAGTCATGCCATCCAAGTGCCCGAGGCTGGCAAAGGTGGCTCCTCTCTGGCTTTGCCCAGTGGGCACCATTCAGGCAAATGGGGCAGCAAGGAGGCCAGTGTGGGCAGAGCTTCTCCCTGGGCACTGTGCAGGTGGGGGAGGGACTAGGGCCCCCAAAGCAGTCGGGCAGGGAACTCACCTCCCTCCCGTGTCCAGCCAAGGTGCAGGAGGAGATTGCGAAGGTCATTGGCCCTGAGCGCCTCCCCTCCGTTGCTGACCGGGCGAGGATGCCCTACACGGATGCCGTGATCCACGAGGTCCAGAGGTTTGCAGACATCATCCCCATGGGCATCCTCCACGCCCTGACCAAGGACACCCATTTCTGGGGCTTCTTCTTTCCGGAGGTACCTGAGGGCAGCAGTCCAGAGCGGGCCATGGGGTCTGGGCTGCAGGGGGCTTTATCCAGGCCTGGCTCATCCTGGCTGCAGTACTCCCCTTGGCAGAGATGCCAGCTGTTTTCTCCTGGGGGGTGTCTGCATGGGTTGAGTGATCCTCTCTGCAGGGCACAGGAGGGCAGTGAATTGGGCGGCATCAGTGCAGCGTTCTGGTTTTACACCTGTCTCTTTTACACTGATGGTCCCAACCGAGGCGGTTGTTTGATGGATGCAAATTTTATTGGCGCCTGTTAGTGGGTTTCTTTGTGGGACTGTTTTAAATGATTTTTATTAACTAACCATTTTTTTGGTTATTTTAAACATTCTTGTTCACCACCCAGAGTTCCTTTTGGTAAATGGGTGGCCATATTAATTTGTTAAGTCAACAAAAAAGATATGCAGAGTCAGCTCAGTGTAGCAGTTAAGGCACTGGCTAGAAACTGGGAGAGCTGAGTTCTAATCCTGCCTTGGGCTTGGAGCCAGCTGGGTGATCCTGAATGATTCACTTTCTCCAGGGCCCTAGGGAGGGAGGGAGGGAAGGACAAACCAATTTGAAAACCTTGCCGAGAAAATGGAAGGGACTTGTCCAAGCAGTCTCTGAGAATCAGATGTGGACTGAATGAAGGACAAATAATATTTGGTTAACTTTTGTTTAATACTCATTTAAACAAACATCTGTAGCTTTAATTGCAAGTCCACCCTAGCCATTTTCAAAACAGGTCTGCAAAATTTAATATTCATTTTCACACATATTTCCTCTAAGTTAATGTGAGTCTGACTTTCCTACTTACACATTTTTCAGTGATTCTTTCCCTGCCTTATGCCTAATGCAGTTTGGACAGTCTTTGTCTGAATATATGTGACCAGGACCAGGACGGGTCTTCTGTGCGCGGCTGCCGTCTTGGCTGTGGCTGCCATCCCTCCCCACAGCTCCGTGCCCTTTTCTTCTACCACCTGCTGCCAACCGTGACTGGAAATGACCCAAAGCCCCACAACTTTAGCCTTAGACTGTCTGCTATGGACCTCTCCCCCTTTCCTAGGAGGTCTGCAGGGGACGTGCATAGGCGCACACCTCCGCCCCTGCCCCATGGTTTCTTTTTCATTGTTCTTACACGTATCCATGTGCGCCTTTACTTTACACCTTTCGTCTTGGAAGCGAAAGAAGAGAGGCCGGGAGCCGGGGGGAGGGGAGGCCTCTCCTGCGCAGGGAAGGGAAGGGGGCCGGGGCGGGAGGGTCCCCGGCGGCGGAGCAGCCCCCAGGCCCGGCTTCCCTTCCTGCCTCCCCTCCCTCCAGGGCACCGGCGTCCTGCCTTTCTTCCACTCCGTGCGTGCCCCGAGACCGCGCCCAGTTCCAGGAGCCCGAAGGGTTCGAGCCGGGGCACTCCCTGGACGAGGAGGGCGCCTTCCGCCGCCCCCGCGCCTTCCTGCCCTTCTCCGCGGGTGAGGGCCGGCCGGGGCTCGCTGGGCCGGCCGCTCAGCCGCCCCTCTCTGCCCTGCAGGGAAGCGGCCGTGCCCGGGCGAGGCCTTGGCGCGCACGGAGCTCTTCCTCTGCCTGGCCGTCCTGCGGCAGCGCTTCTCCTTCCAGCCGGGCTGCCCCCGCGACCAGCTCGACCGCTCGGCCCTGGCCAGCGGCGGCGTCGGCCCTACACCCGCCGCCCGGTCCTGCCCTCCTCTCTGGGGAGCCGCCGCTCCTGCCCGGTGAGAGGCGGCGGGTTTCGGGAACGGCGAGCACGAAAGAGCCGCTCGGCGCCTGCACCTGGCAGGCGGCCTTCCAGCCCTGGCAGCAAACGCAAAGAGAAGGGAAACGCCGACCCGGAGGCCCTTGAGCCCCTGCAGGCCCGCCGGGGGAGGCTGCAGCGGGAGGCCGTCGCGCCAAACCGAATCGGCTTTTCTGTGGAAACACCCCCGAAAGACGCTCCCCTTGTCGAAAAAGCCGGGCAGCCCCGCCGCCCCTGACTTGCCTTGCAGAAACGGGCTGAGGGCGGCCAAGGGGCCCGGAATAAACTTCCTCTGCTCCAGTGAGTTTTTATCTGGGAGAATTGCTTGTAAACTGTTTTGAGGGGCTTCGGGCATCGGAAAGTGAGGTACAAATATCCTGAATAAAATGCTAAGCAAGCACACGCGAGGAACCACACACACACACACACCCCGCATTCAGAACCAGGGCTGGGAATCCGGGTGGGATTCGCACACAGGCTGCCCAAAACTTCTCTTTCTCCAGCTTCTCCTGACTTCCAGCCAGCAAGACTTGAGGTTCGGGAAGCCAGGGCTGGCCCAACCTGGAGTAGGAAACTCATAAAGACCCTTCCAGTGGGGAGGAGGCAGAAGGGATCCCTTTGAAAGCTCTACTTTGGCAGCTGTGCGAAGCAGGGGCCCACCGAGGAATCTGGCCTCTGAGCTGCCCTCCCCGGCTGGGACAGAAGCTCTGCAGATTGGTCTGTCTTCCTGAGGGATGCCTGGACCGCCTCCCCAGCCCCCCTTTCTGAACGGCCCCTCCTGGAAGTGCCTTCGGCCTCTGCCAGTTGGTAACCAGCCTGTTTGCTCAGCATCCTCACCCCTGGTGCTTCCCTAGAAAACATGGTATGGGGGGGGGGGGGAAGAGGCTTTGGGTAAAGAGACCAGACCCAGGGCTCCCTAATGCAGAACCTCCTCAGTCTTGCAAAGGCCCCCTGGCAGCCCTCAGCTCCGTCCTGGTCACTCCAGGGCAGATGGATTGGCCCTGAGGCTCCTGCTCTGCAGCCTCTTCTCCGACACGAGGCAATGCCTGCTGGGGTGCCAGACGTAGCCCAGGACCTGAGACAGCTGAGCCTGGCACCCCCTGGCACCTGGGCAAGCATCTCCAGAGGAGCCCATAGGGAGGGGTGAGGCGGACGACTGGTTGGCTGGAAAGGCTGGCAGCCCTGGGATGAGAGGAAAGTGGGGCAGCACCAAAAAGGGAGGGGTGGGGGGCAATCTGGGAGGCAAGCAACCCACAGCAGCTGGGCCCCCCGGGGTGTAGCTCTTCACTGGGGGAGGAGGCAGAACTGGTAAGGCCGGGGGATGCTGCCCAGGCCGGTGGACTCGGGGGTGAGGTCGATGGCTGCGAGGTCCGTCAGGGCTTTCAGTCGGAAGTTCTGCAGGATGGTGGTGAGGAAGAGGAAGAGCTCCATGTTGGCCAAGCCTTCGCCCAGGCACACCCGCTTGCCTATGGGGAGAGAAGGCTTCCTTGGCGCCTCTGCCAGCAAAGACAGATGGGGGGCAGCCTGGCACCCACCCCAAAAATGCTTCTGCTCTTTCCAGAGCCCCTGAACGATCCCCCGCCCTCCCCGCCAACCCTGCCCTGCTGGCTGAGCACCATGAGCTTTGTGGTCTGGAGGAAGCGGCTCCCCTGATTGCCTCAGGCCACTCCTGGGAGGGTGCCAGGAAACGCATGGCCCCCAGGGCCCTTGCCAGCCTGGCCATTTCCCTGCCTCCCCTTTGTGCCATAGCAGCCGACGAGGCTCCTGCCTCCCCCCCCCACGGGATGGCGGCTTTTCCCCTTACCTGCTGAGAAAGCCAGGAAGGCCTCCCGCTTCCTGAACCGCCCGGCCTCATCCAGAAAGTGGGTTGGGTCGAAGGCGTTGGGGTTCCTGAACTGCGTGGGGTCAGACTGGGAGGTGCAGAGCAAGGGGATGACGTTGAGGCCCTGGGGTTGAGGGAGGAAGGGGACAGCCTAGGTGAGCCCAGCTCTCCCCTACTGAGCGGGGAGCATAGTCATCACAGGCATGTGCAGAGTGCTTTCTGCTCGGGGCATCCTCGCCATTTGAGCTTGGAGGGAAGACCGGCGTGGGTCCCATTTGGGAAACCAGCCCAAGCCAAGCTCACCCACCCACCCCCAGCCCAGGTTCCCTACTTCGCCAACCTTGGGGAGGCTGTATCCCCGGAATTCGATGTCCCTTGTGACCGTGTGGGGCACCCCCATAGGGACGACGTTGGCGTAGCGCTGCATCTCGTGGATGACGGCGTCCGTGTAGGGCATCTGGCTCCGGTCATCCATGCAGGGGGCACGGTTGTCCCCAATGACCCGGTCTATCTCTTCGTGCAGCTTCTCTTCCGGAAGAACTCCAGAGTCACCCCAAGGGCCACAAAGACAAGGGGAGGAGCCCTCCAAGAAGGGATTCGAAGGGGGCTGCCTGTCCTTCTGCCCTCTGCTCCCTCGACTGTGCCCTCCCTCCATGTGTTTGGGTGCTGCAGGGCCCCCCTTCCTTTGTGCCCTCCCCCAGTTTACCTTCCACCTTGGGGTGCCTCAGGAGGATGCGCAGCCCATAGCGCAGGGTGGAGCTGACCGTCTCAGTGCCAGCAAAGAAGAGGTTGACGGTTGTCTTTGCCATCGTGTCCTCGTTGAAGTGAGAACTGGGGTTGCCCTTTTCCTGCAAGGCGGCAGAAACCAGCCTGTTCTGGTCCTTCTAACGGAGCTGCAAAGATGCTCCTTGCTGGTTGAGAAACTGAGGCTGAGGGATCTTGCTGGCAGGTTTCAGAAATCAGAGCCCACCCCTTTTTCCCACAGCAAAGGGCCTTTTTGAGCAGGGCCTGGGAAGCGAAGGCTCAGCCTGGCTCTCCCCCAACGGAGCTGCCCTCGAGGCCCAAGCAGAGCCAGCAGGGCTCCCCGGCCCTGGGTGCAAGACCCCCAATGGAGATGCAGAAACCCCCGTGGCCTCCTCTGAGGAACCCTGGGCCTGGGGGTCTGGGAGAAAGCCCCTTCCCCTCTCGGCAGAGCCCACGGCGATACCTGCTGGATCTTGATGAGGAAGCAGTCGATAAAATCCCTCGGGGAGTTGGGGTCCAGGGTCTGCC
This sequence comes from Laticauda colubrina, assembly GCA_015471245.1. Taxonomy (NCBI): domain Eukaryota; kingdom Metazoa; phylum Chordata; class Lepidosauria; order Squamata; family Elapidae; genus Laticauda; species Laticauda colubrina. The sequence goes on from BLBF01000071.1 coordinate 376,513, forward strand.
TGTTCCTCTCCAGCCTCTTGCCCACAAATGTGGCCAGTTTCAGGTAATTGGCGTAGATTCTCTGGTGGGGCCCTGGGACCCATCGCATGATGTTTGGGAAGACGAAGAGCAGCTGAAGGAGAAGGGAGAATCTCTGCTCTGCTCTGCAAGGTCTTGGCTGCGCCTACCCGGCCCACCCAGCCAGTGGCCGCCGAGCCATGGATAAAGCCCCTGCGAGGGGCTTCTCCAGTCCCCTCCAATGCTACGCTGGCCATCAACCATCCACTGCAATGAGGCAGTTCAGGGATCACCCTTCTCGGTTGAGCAGGCAGGGGGTGGGGGAAGCCCCCCCCCCAGCCACAGAAACAAGAGCCAGACCACTCTGGAGAGAGCCAGGCTCTCTCCCATGGCAGCTAGTTGGGGGTGGCAGTGAGGGGTCAGCTGAAGATCCTGTGCCCAGCCCAGTCCTTTTCGGCCCTTGTACCCATGGCCCTTGGCCTCCTTTGGCCTTCTCCCAGAAGAGAGCTCTGGCTCCTTCCACCCCACTGCCCTTTGCTCTGCCTAAGCTGCTCCCTGGCACCAGCCCAGGTGGCATCTTCAATATTGCACGTTCCTTTGGGGGGGGGGGTTGAGAGTGGGCAGATTGGAATATAAGTCACCTAACAGGTATTTGGGTTGGAAATATATAAACCAGGATAGACATTTTAAAACTGTATCTTTAAGGGAATGCTAAAATTGTAATTAGGTGTGGTTTCTCAAACAGCCATAAGATGGAGCCAAAAACCTGGGTTGTTTAGTTCCTGTTCTGTGTTTCTGGAGTCTTAGTCTTAGTCTCAGAAGAGAGTGTGTGTCAGTCTCTGTTTCCTTCTGTTGGAGAGTATTGCCGTTCCTCATAACTGACTGATATTCTTGGATTTGATGTAAGACCGATACTGAACTGTTTTTGACACTGGAGTTTGTTATTGGATTATCCCTGGACTAAAAACGGACTGATTTAACCTGTGAATGACTTTGGACTGCTTGTTTTGAACTTTGCTTAAACCATTTCTGGAAGTAAAAACCTACATTTACTGTACAGTGTATCTGTGGGCTGTGTGTGTATTATTCAAACACTTCTCTCAAATACGTCTCCCTGTATGCGCTCATTCTCCTAACGGGGAATTACCTCAACAACCTCTCCCAAAACTCCTTCTGTTCTCTCCCTCCCCATCTCCCTCCATTAAAGATGTTCAGCTGGGAGGAGGGCTTCCTGCAAGGGGGCACTGATGTGGCCTGGACTCTGCCCTCCTTGGATCGCCCCAGATACACTTGGCAGCCCCTGGCACTCCATTCCTGGCACAGGTGGGAGGACGGTCTGGAAACTTCCACTGGGCTGGCACAGAGCGGTTAAATGATTAGCCACTACCTCGCCTGTACAAAATGAAATCTGCTTTCCTTCCTAATTCAGGTCTGCCTGGTCCCCTTGGCCCCACAGCAGTTACAGGTGGGAATCAGCCCACCCCACATCATGACAGCCAACTCAAAGCGGGGCTGAAGGGCCTGAGTTCCCAAGACATAAAATTAACCAGGGAAAACCTGGAAGAGCATTGCAGGGGGCATAATGGCAGACTTTAGGTACTTGGTGGAATTTGGACTTGGCCGTCTCCAGTTGTCAGGTCTTAGGGCCAGTCCCTTCCTCCAGGTCAGACTCACCTGTCCCCAGGTGGAGCTCATGAGCTTCCAGTTGCTGTTGATCAAGTCAAGCAAAGTCAGGAAGGCCTCATCTGTGTATTCGAACCGCTCTCCAAAGACGAGGGAGCAGATTATGTTGGAGCCGGCGCAGCTCAGGAAGAAGGTGGGGTCAAAGGGCTGGCCTGTGAGCCAAAGGAGGCAGAGGTTAACCTGGGGGTATTTGGTAACATTCCTCCAGTCCCCAACCCCCCCAGGGATCGCCTCATACCATATAGCCCTTCTTTGGCACACTTCAGACAAATTGACTTAAATATGTCAATTGAATAATTCAGGTAAACAACTTGCATAACTGAAATCTCTGCCTGGCACTGTTTCCAACCTGCTCCGTGCCAGATGCCTCCAGAATCCCCAGAGGGCATCAGATGAAGGAAGGGCCCAGCACAACTGGAGGATCAGAGCCTGAGAATCGGCTGCACATCCTCCAGCCTCCTCCAGGAAGGGAATTCTCAGAAAATGAGGCACTTTATATGCAGAAAAGGCCTCGAGACCTTCCAGAGCGAGGGAACTGGACCAGAGCCAGTTGCTCCAGTTGAGCAATCCTGAACAAGCTCAGCCCCTTTTCCACCAGAGAGGATCTTGGCCTCTGTTGAAGTTGCGCTCCAGCAGGTGGGGTTTTCCAAGCCCCAAAGGAAGGAAGGCCCCCTTGGCCCCCTGAAGGAACCAACCACAGGAGGGTGGCAGCCTCTCCTGCCTTCCATGTAGAAGCAAGAGAAGGGGAGGGTGGGGTGAGGCCCCTCCAGCCACCTTGGGTTTTTCGGAACTCGGCCACCAGGAACTGGGCCTCCTCCTTGATCCGCTGCTCCATGGACCGCTTCCCCATCCCAAAATTCTTCAGGGTCCCGATGGCAAACCTGCGGAGCTGCCTCCAGCGCTCCCCTGTCCCATACACGATTCCTGGGGAGGGGAGGCAGAGACGGGATAACAGACCTGAGACCAGGTCCAGCCTGGCCCAGCCATCATTTTTCTCCTTCCCAGAAAGCCCCCCGCTCCCCCCCACAAAGCTCTTCCCAGCCCAGGGCCTGGCAGCCCAGGAGACCTACAGACAATTCCTTCCCCCCTCCCCTCCCCCTCCCTCCCCCTTCCCCCCTCCTCCTCCCCCGTCCTCTTGTCCTCCTTTCCCCTCCTCCCCCTCCTCTCCTTCCAGAGTCTCACCATTTCCTTTGCTCCACATCTGGACAGCAGGAAAGTCTCCGCGGCCACTGAACTCCTCGGCTTTGTCAATCAGGGCCTCCTTCAGCACTTGGTAGCCCGAAAGGACCACGCAGGGCCGAGAGCCCAGATGGAAGGTGTACATGGGGCCATAGGTCTTGCTGAGCTGGAAGAAGAGGAGAACTGGTCAGGGCAGGGATCCTTCTTGGAAGCGGGGAATGGGGGGCTCCCTTCGCAGGGAACAAGAACCACCACCTCAGTCGGGATTTGGATTTCCAAAGCCTCTGTTGGAGGTAGGGCAGGGCAGGCAGGGATGCTTCATAATACAGTCGTCACAGTTTATTATGTAGGGCCAGAATTGGCCTGGAAGGGTCAGGCAAAGCAACCAGACCCATAACTGAAGGGTGGAAGGCGCCGTCTCCTTTCTTGCCTTCTGCCTATAATGCAAGTGTCTCCCACAGCTGCCCAGTTTCTCTCGGGAACAAACAGGCGAGGGTTGGTGGATGGGGTGGTGTCAGTCCTAAGACTCAAGGCTACCTCCCCGCTTGGTCCTTCCTTGCCTGGCTGGTGGTTTCCCAACAGGAAGGGCCCCAAGCTTAGAGCTGGGTTGCAGTTTAATCCAATCCAATTTAATAGGTTCACACCAAACCACTTTCCTGGGGACGCCTTTTCTTTGATCTAAAGGCAAAGCTCTGTGATTGTCTGGGATTCAGGCCGATGGAGAAAAGAGGCCAAACCTAGAATGGGGCCGGGGGCTCTGCGAAGAGGAGGCCCCTCCCAGCTCCTGGTCGAGCCATGTGCTCTCAGGGCCCTGGGCTGCCGGCCTGGGGCACGTCCTTCCGGCTCAGCTCAAGGTGTTTGGTGGGGCCCAGCAGGCACTTCCACAGAGAGACGCTTGAGCTGCCCCATGTCCGGGTGTTGGTGCAACTGAGGGGGGCTTTGCTGCTTCAGGCCAAGGCAGGAGCAGGTCAGCCTGATGCCAGGCATTGCTCTGGCCTGGGAAGGGAAGACGGTCACTTCCCTGGGTTCGGGGAGATCATTGGCTGGGGGGGGGGGCATTTGGCCCAGTTGTTTGGAAAGGGGGGGGGGTCCCGCCCCCCCCCCCCCTTGGTCTTGTCTTGCTTTTCTCTTCCATTTTGTTCCCACGGCACCTGGGGTCTCTCTGACTGGCCAAGATAGGTTGATGGGCAGATCAATCAATAGATAGAGATCAGTGGTGACAGATGAGAGACACACAGACAAACAAAAGTGCCGTTTTGCCCCTTCCGCCCCACATTCCTTCCTCCCCCTAGGGAGCTCCCCTGCCTGGACTCACTTCCCTGAGGGAGGGGATCAACTCCTTCACGTCCACCTGGAGCATGTTGCCGATGAAAGGGAGTGGCGGGGGCCCCGGGGGGAGGCTGGCGAACCTCTTCTTGGCTGTGAAGTGGAGGAAGAGGAGGCACGAGGCGGCCATGGCTAGCAGGATGCTGATGGGTCCCCCCAAATCCATCCGAGTGATGGCCGAGATCTCCATGGCTGCTGCGAGTCCAGCTGGCCAGCCAGGCAAGATATATATGGCCGGACCCCTCTTGCGCCAGTCCCTGGCCAGCCGGAAGTTGGGCCACAGCCTGAGGCTGGGCAGATGTCAGCTGGGTGGGGCTGGGCTGAAGGAGGCCAGTTCTGCTGGGGATCCAGGAACCTTTTGCGGTGTGGTTCTTTTTAAAGCCCCCTTTGAAGAAGTCTTTGGCTTTCCAGGGAAGCCTTCTTGGCACTTTCCCTTCCCTTGCTTGTGGTATCCTGCAGCTCCAAGACCATTCCATGCACGCCGTCCACCCTTTCTGCTGCCTTAGAGCTTGCCAAGGCACCCCCTCCACAGATCTCCAAGGCTGAAATTGAGCTGCCTTTGTGAGCCAGATTTCTCAAGCCATGTTTGCATATTGCTTTCCAGTTCCAGAGAGATCTGGCTGGGGCTACTCCGTTGGCCAAAGATTAACCCAGCCACGTCCAGGACAGCCACTGAATGCGTGTCCATGCTCCTGTTGCACCTGGTGCTGGGTGCAAAGCCCCCCCACCTCCCGTTCTCCCCTTCCTGCTCCCTTGGAGCCTTTCTCTGGCAGGCTTTTCTCTCCAACAAAGACCTTCCCAGGCTGGGAAAAGACTCTTTCTCCTGGATCATGGCCGGTCTGCCCCTCCATAACTCTGCTCTGAAAGTGGGCTATGAAGACCAGGTGGCTTGAGTCCCCAACTAGCCACTCCACTTAACTGGTGGCCTTGGCAACCCGGCCCAGCCCCAGCCAGCTTCCTTACAAGACTCTGAACTCCTGCCAGAGGCCCAGAGAAGCAGGCTGACCAAGCCAAGCTCAATTCTCTTCACCAGGGATTGAGCAGGTGTCATGAACCCAGACAATGATGGGAAGAGGGCATCTGCTGCCCCAAAGGTGCTTTTCTGAAAGGCCCCTGGCTTCCTTGGTTTTCAGTCCTGACCAAACAACTGAAGAAGCTTCGTGGATGAGAAGGGAAATGTTTTCAAGGAAAAACCCAACAAAGCCCAGTGACAGTCATGACCTGGCGGATTGAGAATCTCCATCGGCGTGTGTCAGTGGTATGTGTGTGTGCGTGTGTAAAAGAATATAAGGAGTGAGGAAGAGGAGGCTGCATCAGCCTTCGTTGGAATCACTCCTCTTTTCCTGCTTTGGTCAATTTCCTGGTGGGGTTATTTTCTTGCAGACATTTTATGATCCAAACTAGGTAAAATCCGGAATGTTTAGCCTTTCATACCTGAGCTACAAATATTCTCCTTTATTGCTGCTCAGTTCCAAGCAACTGGGCCAAAAAGGAATTTCTTCTGCACCGCAAGAACCCAGAGAAGGCTGGTTGTGCTCTGCCTGAAGTGGCTGCAATCCTTTCCTTCTGCGCAATGGAGCTTCTGGCCTTTCTCCAAGGGAGGGACAAGCCAGTGGTTGTGGATCATGGGTGGTGGATATCTAGCAGTTGACTTCGTCCATTGTGGGCCATTACCTTATGGAACAATGCAGTTTATTTCTTTGGACTGAGGAAGCAATGTAATCGTAGAAGTTTTGTTTTGTTAATAATAGTTTAGGGTTTACCCTGCTGCATGAATTCAGCCTTCAGGTTGTAGTTTCCTTTTTAAAAAATAAAACCTCCATATTCATCTTAATGAATCTCTCTAACCTTTTGCTCTTAGCAGAATTTGCCAAGAAAAAAAAATGACTTAAAAAAGTCAGTTTTGTTTTACCAAATGACCGCTGTCCCCTCAGTGAGAGAATCCTCCTCCTTACAACTGGGCTAAATGACATGATGCCCCCATTTGGCTCGCAAAATCCAGGTGGGCGAAGTGTATCTCGTTAAAGGATAACCGATGTGGAAAGCAGATCTCCAATGACTCAGCCACTTCTGTTGGTGACCTTTCCCTGGTTGCTTTGGACAAAGCCACCCAGGGGTATCTGCAGGACAGGGATTTCATGGTTGAACCTGCAGTCACTGAACGTAGCTGGAAGTCAGAGCTGAATGGATGTAAGTATCACCTTTTCTTTCCCTCTTCTTCTCTGTTTTCCTGGCCAAAGGCTGCCACTATGGCTGGTGTGTTCCTCTTCAGATGCCCTGGCTCTCTGAAGAGCTGGTCCATCATTCACCGTTGCTGCTGCTGCTGCTGCTGATCTGGGTCTCCTTCATGTTGAGTGGGAGGAAGAAGGGCATGAAAGGCCCCCTGCCCCCTGGGCCCACCCCACTCCCCATCCTGGGGAACTTTCTCCAGCTGAACCAGAAGAATCTGGTCCAGTCCCTGATGGAGGTGAGTTGGGTTTCCTTCCTTGAAAGCCAGCAGCTGCTTCTCAGGGTACACAGCGAGCTTGGTGGGCAATGTTGGAATGGCTGGCCTTTGACCAGGTGCCGTGTGCACCTCGGGCATTTTTGCAGGGGGTGGAAGTAGATGGGATACCCGGATTGGCACCCCCTCTTCCCGAGACAGAGAGAGGAGGACAAGTCAACACAATGGCCCTGTCTTGTTTATGCTGCTCCAGCCCTTGGATGGAATCCTCTTGGCCTGGAGATGAGGAAGCTCAGGGATCAGGGAAATCACACGGAGTGGGAGGAGGCGTTGTGGTCAGGATACACTACAACGATACAGAGGCATGGTCCGAAATATCGATTTCCCTCCATTCTAACCCAAAGAATTACAAAATGTTGAAACTGATACAAATAAATGGCACCCACCATTCTTTGTTCCACAGCCCACAGAGATATGGATGAATGGCTTACAATATTGCCATATGTCCTAAAGCCAGAAAGGAATTAGAATGCCATGGACATAACCTTTCACAACAAGCCTTTATGGGGCACTCAAGCACTTCCCCTCTGCAGCTCTGAAGAGGACACTCGGCAGGCAATCTGTCCCACTGCTCCAGGCACCTTAGGCTGGGTGGGTCCCTTCAGCTCTTTCCATACGTGTTCTATTACGGGCGTCTCCATACTGGCTGGGGAATGTTGGGAGTTGAAGTCCACAAGTCTTAAAGTTGCCACGGTTGGAGTCCCTGTTCTGTGAATTCAGATCACCGCAGGTCCTTTGGGACCCATTCTTGGGTTTTCTTAGACGTACATTTTGAGGTCATTATCCTGCTAGAAGGAGCACGTGGCTCATGTGGAGAGGGGCTGGGTTGGAGACCGAGTGCTGCTACATGGGGGGGTTGAGCTCCTGTCACTAGCTCTTTGATGGGGACATGAAAGCAGCCCCCCAGACAATAGCGATGTCACTGGCTGATCCTTTCAACCTGGAAGCCCCTTACACGGGACGGGACGGGATGGGGGGGATCCGCTAGAGAACCCATGACCTGCATCAGAGTTTTCTCACACAGAGTTACGTTTTGCTCCAGAATAATTTGATGGTGTCCTTTTGAATCATGTTCTTTTCTTTAAGAAATGTTATTTGTCAACATGCATATTAGCAAACTCCAGTCTGGCAGATTTGGGGGATCTATTGGAAGCGGGGTCTCCTGGCCCCATCCCAAGAGACTTGGAGGGTGGGTGGAGATAAGGGGACAAGTAGTAGAGGAAGGAATCCTGGCAACTTATTCCAGAAAAAGAAAGAATTAAGAATATCCTGAGGAATACCAAGGAATCTGTTGAAATTCTCCCTGATTTTTATTCTGAATACCCAACAGTTTGAGAAAAAAGAGACTGAATGATAGGTGAAGAGCCTTGCTAATTTTTCTTGCTTGATCCCTTCAGAAAAGAGATGGAAATGGCTCCCAGGAGGAGGAGGAGGAAATTCCACCTTCCCACCCCCAAAGACAATCCAGTGTCCACCTGTGGGGCCTGGCATGCAGGCAGGAACTGGGCTCTGCTGGGCTGCTTTTTCTGCTGGGGGTGAAGGGGCAGCAGCCCAGCAAACCTTCCTGACCCAAAGGAGCCTTAGGGAGATGTGGGGCCATTGGAGACCCCTTGAGTGGGAGTGGAAGGGGGCATCAAAGAAGTCCTTCCCTCCTGCTCCTGCGAGGTGGGGCCCGCCCCTAGCAGCTCTTTTCTTGGGCCAGCATTTCTCATTGGCAGCATCACTCTCATCTAGCTGGTTATGGCAACCTTCCCCTCCCTTCACCTCAGAAACAAGTTGGTTCTTCTGCCTCTTGGAAAAGGTGTCAGGAGAAACCCTGAGGGAAGAGAGGCAGGCCAGGAGGAGCCCAGCAGGCCTGTCTGGCAGCACCTCTGCCTCTTTCCCAGGGCCCACTTCTTTTGGCCCTCTCCCCTCCAACCTGGCTTGGTGCCCCTTCTCCGTCAACACCTGAAGCTGGCATCAAAGCTCAGCCCTGGCACTGGGTGGCACTGAGTGCCAAGCAGAGTTGATCCTGACCGGAGGGGAGAGAGAGGCAGGGAGAATAAGTCAGAGCTGGATGTCTTTATTGGTCAGAAATGTTTCTTCCAGCCCGCTGGAAACTTCCATCCACAAAGGTTCTTTGGCGGGATTCTAAGCTCTACACCTGCGAGTGGATCTCACCTTTCACTCACTTTCCTTTGCTGCAGGGTTTGCCCACTGCTGTTAGCCCAAAGTAACTCAAGCACCTTGTAGCCTAGAAGAGCCTTGATCCTCAAATATTCATGCAAGAGCCCAGGATTTCTGTAGAATTGATACTTTTGTAAAACAAAACACAAACCTGCCCCTAGGCATAATGTGGAATTCAAATTAGACAATTTGCAGTTCCAGATGTTTAGCATTTGATTCTGATTTTGGGGGAAAGCTGAGTTGTTGTTCAGCAACCGTTGTGCACCCCTTCTGCTGGGTCTGTGTGGGAGTGTGTGTGAAAGCTGGCCTCTTTCTGGCAGGGCCAAGCAGCCTGGTCAGGTTCCTGGGCTGGTGGGACTTGGGAGGCTGCCTGTCTCCTCATGAAGAGCTTTTCTTGGGCAGGGTGGGGGCTCCAAAGCACTCCTGGTCTTTCTTGGCAGATGGGCAAGGAGTATGGGCTGGTGTTCACCATCTTCCTGGGACTGCAGCGGGTTGTGGTCTTGTGTGGCCGTGAAGGAGGCCTTGGTGGACCAGGCAGAGGAGTTCAGTGGGCGAGGGCAGCTGCCTGCCTTCTCCAAGGACTTCAACCACCATGGTGAGGGATGCTTTTGCTACAAGGCGGGCCTGAAGTTATTTTGCTGAGCTTGCTTGGTGCTGGTGGGGGGGGTCCTGAGAGAAACCCCCTGGCCTCCTGGTCTCCTGGGCAGGGATTATGTTTGCCAATGGGCAGCGCTGGCAGCAGCTCTGCCGCTTCTCCCTCACCACCTTGAGGAACTTCCGGATGGGCAAGCGGTCCATTGAAGAGCGGATCCAGGAGGAGGCCCAGTGCCTGGTGGAGGAGCTCTGGAAGGCCGAAGGTAGCCGTTGGTGTGGAGCAACAGCCCCTCCCTCACCTCGGTTTGCCTGAGCCTTCCTCAAGGGGAGGTACAAGAATCGCAGATCAAAGCAGGCAAAGGAAGTCTTCCCCTGCCAATTCCTTTTGCTTGGGAGGTGGCTGGACTCCCAGCAGAGGAAGGTTTGGTTTTCTACTATGGGCAGCTACAAGCCCTGCGATGGGGGCGGGGGCTTCCAAAATTTTAGCAAAGGGTTCTCTGCCTGGTTGCTGGGTGGACTCCAGAGGCTCTCTGGAAGAGAGCTGGGAGCCTTTAGCAGCCCGAGAAAGCTCCCTTCCTGAACTTATGGGAGGCCCGTTTTTCACCCTCCCCGATCCTCCTCTCTGCCCTGCGCTTCCCTGCATCCAAAATGGGCCACGTGGGGGCTCCTGGGAGGGGAGGGGTGGGCAGGACCAGCCAGGACTGGGCTTGGGGGCTCTCCAAACTGCACACCATCTTAGCTAGGGTCCCTCCCGAACCCCCAGCAGCCCCACCTCTGCCTGGGATCTGTGAGCAGCCCCCCCAGAAGCTGATCCTGACTGACCCCAGATACCATCATGGCTAGTAGCCCTTCTCAATTTCCTCCTGCCTGAAGCTGCCATTCGCTGTACAGTTGTCCAGATGCCACCAACAGGATGTGCTCTGCAAGCCCTCCCTTCCGTAGCCCAGAATTGCCCACTGCTCCAGTGCTGTGGCCTCTCCTGGGCTCTGGAGCTGCCCCTCCTCCCACCACATGCCATCGTGTTCCCTGCAATTGTTTGTCCTCCTGGAAGTGAGGAGTTTGGACTTTTGGGTCCACGTTCAATTACTATTGTTATCATTATGGTTTGCTGCACAGTCGGCCAGAGGTTCAGACTGGATGTTATTAATGCTGGGCAGGTGGGTGGGAAGCTCAGCCCAGAGAGAAGGAGGGGAGGCTGCTGGCCCAGCAAGGTTCCCTCTCTTTTTTCCAGGGACGCCCTTTGACCCCCACCTTCCTTCTTAATCACACTGTTTCCAACGTCATCTGCTCCATTGTGTTTGGGAATCGGTTCGACTACAGCGATGAAAAATTCCTCCGGCTGAACAAGCTGATAACGGAGCGTTTCTGCGTTGCCAGCTCAACCGAAGCCACGATGAGGACAGCGGGAAAATGTCTTCACTTTTGCCACCTTTCCCCTAATCAAACCATGAATCGAGGGGGCCATTTTCTGCTGAGTGCCTGGCATTTTGTCCCCAAAATACCTGAAAGTCCATAACTGAATTTGCTATTCTTGGGGGAGAGAAAAGCTCCCCATGGCCTCACCCCTTAGTGGGAAGAGGCTGAAAGTTCTTGTTCTGTATTCTGTATAAGTGGTAGATTTTGTCTTCTGTACAGACGCAGATAGACAAACAAAACGTACGTACAAAGTTTTTATTATTGGTTCACCAGGTATCCACATAACTCACATTTGTGACGAAGTTCTTCTTTAATGACCAATCCTTTGCATATCCGTCTTGTAGTGTAGAAAGATAAAAAGGTCTCAACCCCACGATGAATGAAGCATGGTATGAAATGGTGGTTTCATACCAGGCAAGAGTGAGGGAGCCTCCCCCAACCCAACAAGAGTCACTACAGTGACCAATCAGGATTACAGATGTGGTCATGTGACATGGACTATATTTCCCAGGATACCTTAACTACATTTACCAAGATGCAGTCCCTTAAGGGGACAGCTCACAATTCCTAAATAACTATCCCAAATCCCATTAACTGTCTGGACAGCACAGTTTTCCTAATGTTGGTGGTCATTCCTCCAGGTCCATCCTGCCTGGGATGGGGGAGGGGAGAACAGAGGCTGAGCAAACTCTCAATTTGCTTGCAGGCTGTCTGGAGTTGGCTGCGTCCGAGAACTGGACGAGAATGTTCCCTTCTGGGAGGCTGGTGGGGTTAGTCCAACTGGAACCTGCCTTCCTTCCCCCCCCCCCCGCCCTGTGAATTTTCAACCATATTCCCAAAGTGGAGTCACGTTTTCAGAGATGTGCCTAGCAGAAGGATGCGCTCACATTGGCCCTTCACCACTTTGATTAAGAAGTAGCAGCTGCTTGCACACAATTATTGAAGCTTACCTCATTTTAAAAGTCTGTTCTGCCAGTTAACCACAGGTGCGTATTGCGCAATCTGCCCGATAGTTTAATTTGTGTACCAAGTTAAGCCCAGTGCACCCAAAATCTGTGGTCAAGAAAAGCTAACCGTATTATTGTTTTACTCCTTGCCCTCCGTCCAACTTGGGGTAGCTCTAAAACATCTTTCCGGAGATCATGGAGAAGATCCCTGGAGTGCATCACGCAGGCCACCGGTGCTCTCCGCAGATCATCGGCTTCATAAAGGAGAGGATCCAGATGCAGCAGGCCTCACTCGATCCTTGTGCCCCCCAAAATTACATTGATTGTTTCTTGGCAAAGATGGAGCAGGTAATGTTACTTCTCAAGGAGTTTCACTTCTCACTTGGTTGGCATGAAAGGGCTTCACTGAAGTTCAGCTGCCAGGCAAAAGGGCTGGTTGTGGGTCTTTGGGGTGCATCTGTTGTCTTCCTGTTGGCCCCAGAGGCCTCCCCATCTTTCTTCCCGTGCATGGAAGGAGGAGAAGTTATTCCCCCCTTTCTTTATGGCCATCAAAGACAACTGAGGGCCTTCAGGGTCCAGGCAGAGCTCCAGCCCCAGAGTTTGGCTCAAGATTTAGGAAGAGACTTCTAAGTCACCTTTCAAAGCCTGGATAAGAGTAGGGGTCCACAACCCCCAGGCTGCAGCTCACTACTGGGTTGTGGAAAGAGCAGGCGAGCACATCTGTGCAGACAGCTGTGCTTGAGTAAGCAGAGGGCAAGAATGCTGGGAAGCCCCATTTGTGTGAGTGATGGGTGCAGGTGCCCACCACTGGCACAAATAGAGCTGTGTGTGCGTGCCTGCACTCCCTCTTACACACACACACACACACACACACACACACACACACACACACACACACCCCTCTGGTCCCCCAAACCAGAAAGGTTATGGAAGTCTGGGTTAGAGAACTAATGAACAAAGCTTCAAATAGTCTGCTGCTCCTATTCAGCTGAAGATGAATTGCACAGGGTCGTAACTCAGGCAGACTTCACCTTGCCTGCACAGAGGAATGTGGACCTGCAGCTCCCAAATGTCTCCTGTCTGATTAGAAGCGTATTACTTCGAAAGCTGCAAGGGGGGGGGGAAGGGGGAGGGGGAAGGGGGTGCAGAATCTGACATGCTCATTGGGTGCTATCTGAACACCACACTTCTCCTTCTATTGGCTATCAGGAGAGCCCATTTTGCTCTACTGGAGCTCATCACTTGACCTCTTTCACAAGGAGGTTCACAAGCCTTTATGGCAGGGATGGGGGACCAACTCCCAGAATTCCCAAGCCAGCCATGTTGGTTCAGGAATTCTGGGAGTTGAAGTCCACCAGTCATAAAAGGGCCGTGGTTCTCTGGTCTATGGGGATTGAACTCCTGGACACTTCAGATTCAGGTTTCTCAGCCTTGGCAACTTTAAAGTGTGTGGACTTCAACTCTGAGGGTTCTGGGAGTTGAAGTTCATATGTGCTGGCTGGGGAAGTTGAGCCAAGGCCATTGGTCTCCCGTTCTTGTTGGTTCAAAACATTCCACTAAGTCTGAAGCCACGACTTGGATTAACAGCGCATGTGACTTGGCTTCCAGACCAATGTGCCTGCATGCCTGAGAACCTTCTCTGACACCTAGGAGTTGAAGTTCACACCTGCTGAATTTGCCAAGGCTGAGACACAGGGATCCACACAACTGCTGCTGCCGACGACGGTGCCTTAGCAAGCCTTGTTGTGGAAGAGACGCAGAGAGTATTCTCGGTAGAACAGTATCGGCCTGTAGGAGCCCCAAAAAACGAAGCTTGCAAAATGAGATGATAACGCAACACAACAACACCCGTCTCTCTGCCTGAGAGCTTCGGAGGGAAGGCAGGCAGCACAAGCCCAGTCCTAAAGAGACCTTTCCACCCCGGAGTGCCCCTGTTTCCATCCCAGAGAGTCAGACCGGGAACAACTGGCCCCGGGACGAATTGCCTTGGGAGGCTCCCCCTAGGAAAGGCCCCAGGGCCACATCCTGCCTGAAGGATGAAGGGCATGAAGCAGAACCCGAGAAATGGCCACTGGCCACTCTCGTCTCTGCAGCCGCTGGGTCTTGGCAGGCCTATTCCACTAGGAGGTTTTCACCTAGCAGCGCCTGGAAACGAAGGCGGCCTTTCCCTTATCTCCCGTGGCCTTTGACAGGAGAAGCACAACCCGGATTCTGAATTCTGCATGGAGAATTTGGTGATGGCTACTTTCAACCTCTTCTTTGCTGGCACAGAAACCATCAGCACTACCCTGAGATTCGGCTTCCTCATCCTGATGAAGCACCCACAGGTCCAAGGTCAGGGAGGAAGGAGCTCCCCCAGCACTGCCAGGGGCCTCCTCGGGGGTGGGCTGGCCAGCGGGGGAGGGGGCCTTCTTTTCTCAGTTGTCCATTTGGCATCATGGGAGCTTCTGGTCTGGGAAGGTGGACAGTCCACAGTATTATTTGGGCCCTGGCTGCCGGCGCTGAGCGGTCCTTTCCCTGCCCTGAGGCTGGCTTGTGGCCCTCAGGGAGCTCTAGAAGTTAACCCCCCACGGCGTCTTTTCAATATGTAGGCTAGACATGAATGAACTGTATGGGAATGGCCACCTAAAGACCTTTGTCCATGGAGTAGTCCTTGTTCCCATTTTGACTTGGCCATCCGGCCCCCAGGCCCTAAGAGCTGCTCTCTGCCCCCCCTTCCCCGCCAGCAGGGCAATTCCTCCTTTGTTCTGCAGGCCCATTTCATGGCAAGCAGGTGGACCTATCGCTGCTTTGCCTTCAGGGGCCCTTGCAAGAATCCACTGCAGGCCTGCACCCCCAAAGTCTGACCCCAGAGCCCCCATGATCATCTTTCCCCAGAAAAGCTCCACAGGGAGATCGACTGAGTGATCGGGGCTGGCTGCTGTCCCTCGGCTGACGACAGGCGGCAGATGCCCTACACGGAGGCGGTGCTGCACGAGATCCAGAGGTTCAGCGACATCCTGCCCATGAGCCTCCCCCATGCCCTCACTCAAGACACCCACTTCAGGGGATATGCCATCCCGAAGGTGAGGCTCGGAGCTCAGCAGCAGGCAGGGTGCTTGTCCGGCACGCTCCCTTCCATTACGGCCTTTGGGGTCTGCCCTCGGCTGTGGGGCGGGGCATTTGTGCCAGAGCCACCCCGCCCCACTGGCCTGGCCATGCCAGTTCTGCATGGTCCAGTGCCAGCTGGCCTTTGCTAAGCTGTAACCGAGGAGAGGGGAAAGGAGAAACTGATTCCTGAGTTTCAACCAAATCTGGTCCAATGGGATGGGCAGCAGAAGGTCCTGTGGGTGGAGGATATGCCGAAACAGAGGTTCTGCAGTGGAAGGATAGTGGGCATCCCTTTTGGCTACCACCAAGCAAAGTTTCTCAGGCCCCCTGCCCTGGACAGCGCCACTGAAATGCCACTCAATCCGAGCTTCCCCTCTGGCAATGCGGGCACCTCATTCTGGGCTTCCCTCCTTGCCTCTGTCTCCACTTTCCCTCCTGCTCCGCCTGCCTGGGTGTTCCTGCCAGGGGACCTACATCTACCCTCTACTCAGCATGGTGCACTACGATGCTGAGCATCACGCCAGCCCTGAGCAGTTTGAGCCCCGGAGATTCCTGGACAGTCACGGCCGTTTCAAGATGGCAGATGCCTTCATGCCTTTCTCTGCAGGTCTGTCCAAGGGGCGGGTGTTCCCCTCCCCCCTTCCCTTCCCTTCTGTCCCTCTGTGTGCCACTCGCTCCTCCCCTCCCCTCTCAGAAGGTGGCTCAGCCTTAGGCCACGTGAGGAGCACAAGGCCCCTCAGCTGCCTCTGGCACCCACTTTTGCCCCCTCTTTGCAGGGAAGCGGCTGTGCCTGGGCGAGGGCCTGGCCCGCATGGAGCTGTTCCTCTTCCTCACCACCATCCTGCAGGCCTTCACTCTCACGTCACCGGTGCCCCTGGATGAGGTCAGCATTGTGCCCAATGCCAGTGGTGTCACCGTGTGCCCATGAGATACCAGCTCTTGGTGGTACCATGCCAAGCTTGACCCACACTGTTTCCCTTCTGTCGCACCCTCTTCAACTGCCCAGAGGGTGGGAGGCTGTAGTTTCCTCCAGCAGGGCAATTTATGGGCAGCAAGTTCCTGCAACAAGCACCCAGTGCTGTTAGTAGAAAAGCATCTCTGCAGTTCAGATCGTACTGTGAGCTCCTCCTGGGTGCTCCCTGAGCTGGGCACTTTCCTTGTAGACCCCAACTAGGCAACATCTTCAGTGCCACTCTGGCATAGCCATGGAGCCTCTGCAAGGAAACCAGCCAGCTCAGGGAGCACCCAGGAGGACCCTACACCTTTTGGCTCCTTTGAGGGCACACGGCGCGGGAGCTGCTTCCCCCTGCCATGTCCCCCCCACAAATCAGGAAGCTGCTTCTCTAACCCTAACCCCTGGAGCATCCCTGAGGCTGGGATGGCAGTGTTGGCTGCTTGAAGCCAAAAAGGCCCTGTTTCCAAAGAGCCAAACCAAGTCACTCTGTGCTTAGATGGGTGCTTTTCCCACAGCCCCCAAACAGATAAACAAAATGCTTTGAATAAAATGTGCTTGTTTCAGTAACACCAATTTCTGTTTTCACTTTGCCCCCATCAGAAGGGAGCCCAGCACAAGGCAACTGGCCCTGAGGATGCCCGTAAAGGGGCAGCCCACTTCTCTTGGGTGGTGGCAGGAGGGACAACTGCTGACTGCTGTCACCTTCGACTACTGCCCCTACACTGCAGGAAAAGGAAAATTTTGCTCTTTGGGGGCACAGCATGAACTAAAAGCTTCAGAGGGGGAAAGAGAACTTGGGGGGGAGGGAAGGCTGGGGTGTGTGGAATGGGACCGGTGTGTGGGGAGGGGTCACCTTGTCCCTGGCAGAGAGAGGCCAGGAGCTGCCTTGCATGCCAGCAGACATTTTGGGGGAGGGAGATCCACGTCTGGGTCTAGGGAGGGTTGGCCGATGGCCAGAACACGGGCATTCCTGCAAATGCCCCCTGACTCCTCCCAGATGGGACCCCCTTCTTTCCACCACCACCCCAGGACAGGCACGGCTGCTGGGGGTCCCTGGGAGGGGGGCTCCTTCTGCTGTCCAGAAGTCTGAGCTCCTTTTTGTGCAGCAGCATCCAATTCAGGGGAAAGTGTGACAGTCGTCAACCCAAAGAGACACATCCCTTGCTAGGGAGGCTTGTTCCTTGCCTCAGTTTCCCTCTTCGTGAATGTGCCACCCACCTTGCAGGTTGACCTGGAAGCTCAGCAGGCGAGACCGCAGGGAAAGCAAGGGGGGGTTGTTTAATGGTGGGAAGGAGGGCTGGGCAGTTTGCCTTTAATCACCCCCTGCAGAGGAACATGCCAGGAGACCTGGGGAGTCAGATTCTGGGGAGGTTCTGGTGCCGATTAAAGCAAACCAGAAGCCAAGAGGAGCCCGGATTGTTGCGCCTGAGCTTCAAGGATCCTGGAATTTCAGCTGCTCTTTTGCCAGGGAGCCTGGAAGGGATTCTGCAAGGGGACCCTTTCCCACATCAGGGCGGAAGAAGCAGGAATTCTGCCCAGGAAGGACGAGGGAAGGACGGGCCTGCTCTTGGCACCAGCTGGCACCAGCCTCAAGCTCCAGCTCTGCCTGCTGGCACAGGACCCTTGAACTTCACCCACATCTATTTTAGGTTGGGGGAAACTGTTTATTTCTGCATGGAAAAATCAACAGACAGAGGATATTTATGCAAAATGGAAACTCGCCTGAGTTGGCAACTTTAGAGGAGCGAGACTGTCTGAGAAGGGGGAGACCTGAACACCAGCTATATTCCATGCCCCCCCCCACCCAAAGCTGGCCTGCCTGGAGCTGCTGGAGGAAAGGTGCCAGCGCTCTGGAGATGGAGAGGCAGCTGCAGTGCCCTCCGCAAGAGAGCCATGTCCTTAGAGGGCACAGGGGGAGATGTTGCAAAGGTGCCAGAAGGCCCCTCGCTCAACGGGGGATGACAGAGAACTCATAGGCCTGTGGGATCGTGCCAAACCCCACCAACATTGGGGAGAGATCGATGTCTTCAGGGGGCACAACTGACTTGAAGCAGAAATGCTGGAGAATGCTGGTGAGGAAGAGGAAGAGCTCAGCACGGGCCAGATGTTCTCCGAAGCAGTAGCGCTTTCCTGCAAAAGACCAGAGCAGGGAAGCCGGTGGGCAGGAGGGTCCCCCGTGTGCTGTCCCAGCCAATCTATGGGAA
>BLBF01000071.1:394582-490481 GCA_015471245.1 Laticauda colubrina
AGGACTGATACCCTTGAGGACTACCTTAGAGTGGGTGCTGAAGTGTGAGATTAGAGATATCCCCCCCTTAATACCTTGGGAATTGTGTACCCTCTTAACTGGACATCTTGGGTGACACGCCGTGGCAGTGCCAGGGGGAGAATGTCCCCAAATCTCTGCATCTCATGAATCACGGCTTCTGTGTAGGGCATCTGCAGCCTGTCCTCCATGCTGGGAGTCCTATTGACTCCAATGACGTGGTCAATCTCCTTGTGGATCTTCTCTGGGGAGAGATCAGAAAGAGGGAGACAAGGAGCCGGAGGAGGCCCACTTCTGCCCTTCCACTTCTGCCCTTCCACTTCTGCCCTGGGACACCATCAGCGTCCTGAGGAGGCAGGAAGATCTCCCATCATGCAGGAGACCACGTGATGGATCTGAATTTCACAAGGAAATTCGTTGAAGTCCCTCAACAACTATTGGGGAGAAGGAGTTGGGCCTTGGAGATCTCAACTGCTCCTATTGCAACCCGTGCCCTGCTCTCTGACTGATGGTTTTTATTTCTTTGTTGCCATGGAAATTACCTTCCACCTCTGGATACTTCAGCAGGATCAGGAACCCATCATGCAAAGTTCTGCTGATTGTTTCTGTACCACCTAGGAAGATGTTAAGCGTGGTTGCGACTAGGTCCTTCATGGTGAAGAAGGAGTCAGGATTGTTTTCTTCCTTGGTGGAAGAAAAGGGAAAGTTTTTATCAATTTGTTTATCCCTCTATTTCAGCCTATTGTCCACTAAAACTCCCCTCACCCTCTGCCAGCACAGCTTCCATCTTGACTGAAAGTGTACTTGGGTTTAAGAGTCAAAATTGAATAATTGTTCTATCTACTTCAGTTAAATTAGGGAAAGACATGGAGCTTCAGCTACTCAATAGATTTCCTAATTTGATGATGTCTGACCTTCTCTAGAAGTTTGGACACCTTGAACCTTGATGTGTCTGACTTTGCTGCCAACAGTGGACTTTTGTTTACCTAACCTCTGGCTCAAACTTGGACTATTGCTGGTTTAGCCTCTTGCCCTTTTTAGGGCAGGAATCTGGGGCAGATCCATTCAAAAGAGACTTGGATGGTGTATCTGTCTTTGGTTTGTATCTGGTCCCATTCAAGTTGGTCTGAGTATGTTTGTGTTTATGTTAATCATCCCATCAGCAAAGTGTCCCCCTTTTACCTGCAGCATTTTCACCAGGAAGCAGTCAATGAAATCCCGTGGGGAGTTGGGGTCCAGAGTCTCCTGGTGGGCTTTTGGCTTCTTGGTCACAAATTCCTTCAGCTATGAAAACATATTGAAAGACTTTTGCTGTGAGCCAGGGAGGTGTTGCATGATCCCAAAGAAGACATCCAGGAGCTGCAGGCTGGGTGGCGGATTGAAGAAAGGAGGAAAGGGGGGGGGGCTTCCTTGTAGAAGAAGACTCTGGCAAGTGGAGCTGAGGTGGGATGAGAGTGGGCTAGGCCTGAGAGTGGAGCCCTACTTCACCTTGGATATTTGCTCCTTCCACTCCATAGAAGGTCCTCCTTCACCAGTGTGAGAGGAGAGCCAGTCACTGACCTTGCAACCTTCTCTTCACACAAACACCCATTCCAGTGCCTAGAAATTCAGACCCCCAGAGATGCCTTCCCCAAGGAGAAGCAACAGAAGGGTGGGGGGTACCTGTCCCTGGGCTGAGGAGCTGAAGTGAAAGATTTCATACACTGCAGTCAGCAAAGAGAGTAACTCTTGGTCTTCGTAGTCAAAGTGGCTGCCAAAGATGATGGAGCTGATGACGTTGGACATGGAGCGGCTCAGGAAGTAGGTGGGGTCAAAGGGGGGCCTTGGGGGGAGAGAAGCCCTTCTAGGCCCAAAGCAACTGGAAAATCTTATGCCCCCCTTCCCCCCTTAAAGAAAGAAACAAGACACCCCAGGCTAAAGTTGGCTCTGGTTGCAGATCTCCCAGGACTGGTCAGGATCCGCTCTTCAATGGATCCCTTTCCCACCCCAAAACTCCGAAGGGCCCTGATGGAGAACCATCGTAGCTCTCTGGCCTTTTCCCCGTTGCTGAAGGCAACTCCTGTGGACCAGAAGAGAAAGGGGGAAGGAGGTGTTGGGACCCAAAGAAGTCCTCCCTGCAGACACAGCATTGCCCAGTTCTCTGCCAAGAGAAGAGACCACGTCCTTCTGAGCCCTTCCCTTCCTGGAGCAGAGGCAGTGCAGACAACAGAGAAGGGGAACTCCCCAGGGGCCTTGAAAGGTGGGTCACGGTTGGTCAACCCAGTCGTCAGAGGGATGGAGGCAGGGGTGGGATGCTACCGGCATAACAACTGGTTCGGTGGTTGCACGCTTTGTGCACGCATGTCCTAAGACTAAAGTAAAACCCCTGCGCCGCTCAGCTGATTAACAGGGCAATCCACTCTGCCTGGCCGATCAGCTGAGATGATGAAAAGGACATAGGACCATGGGCAGGTGGGAGGGCCCAACTCAAGATCCTCAGAGCAAGTCAGGCTGAACTGGTTCTATGACAGTTGCTCTTTGGATCTACCAATACCCCCGAACCAGTCCAAACCGGTAGCATCTGTTGGAAATGAACCCAAATGACAAAAACTTGGATCGGTGAAAACACAGATTTTATTTTGTTAAACTGTTTGCAAAGAGCGGGGGATCTCAGCTGACTTCAACATGAAGTTTGAGCCAAGAACCACACCTAAGACTTCAATACATTACCTTTTATACTTCATCTATCCCGACGCCTCCCCCCCCACCATGCCCCTCCTACATCGACCCAGTGACCGAGCACAGCTAATCCGAGACACCTTATGGAGACCACATCATCTCCTTTGATACCACCCAATGACCTCCCATCACATCTTATCTTTCTTGGCATTAAGGAACGTCCCTTCAGCAGGGCCTCTTTTCTAACGGTCTGAGAACAAAGAAATATCTATTCCTAACACCACACTTGTTACATATTCATGTCACATTCAGCACTTCTTTGTATGTGCATTTCTAACATCTGTGTAAAGTAAGCTGAGGTTTTGAAAAACAAAACCTAACTTCAATTGATTAAAGAAAGTTAGAGCAATGGTTTATCTCTTTCTCCTATTATCCTCCTAACTGATCTTTAGTTATGTCAAATGTGCATGTGAATTGCCTCCTGGAGGAAACGGGGTGATACAGGAGGATGTAATAGATTGCAGGTACATGTTTAACAATGAGTAAATATATTAGAAAATATATTTACAGATTACATCAAGATAGTAAATGTTTCTACATCTAAATGGTTAATGACATAGTTTTTCTTAGCTGCCCACACTAATGCTGCTCTTAAAGATGTTGCTTTAAGGCTTGGTGCAAAAACTTCATCGTAATCAGATGCAGTTTGGTTAAATCCTTGAGCTACTAACCTAGCTTTATGGGTAACAGTCCCATCATTTCCAGTTTTTACTTTAAATATCCATTTGCACCCAATGGATTTTTCTCCTGGAGGTAATTTGGCATCTTCATACACTTTCATTACCTTTAATGAATTTAGTTCTTTTTCCATTGCCTTTTGCCAATTCTTCTGATCCTTAGCAGGATACATCCTAAGTTCATCTACACTAGTTGGAACTTTTGTAACTTGGCAAACTATACTTGCTTGATACCTATCAGGTGGTCTAGTTACACGTGTAGTACGTCTAGGTATTATAGGACTTACAGGTGGACTTTCCTCTACTAATTGTTCTTGATCATGTAACTCTTCCTGATCAACTATTTCCTCTTGTTCTGGTCCTATTTGCTCTTCGTGGACTTCTTCTTTAATTGGACTCTTTTTACAGCTAATCTCATCTTTCTGACTTTTGTAGGGTTCAATAAATATTTCATTATTTAACTCTTGCTCTAATCTATTCCATCCTACATGTTCTAGGAATTTTGCACTAGCACTGGTGTAAACTCTAGATGTACCTGGTTCCCAGAATCTATAAGATCGATGATTAGAGGTGTAACCTACAAAAATCAATCGTTTAGCTCTATGCTGTCCTTTGTATCTAAGTTGTGTGGGGATAGGCACCCATGCTGGTGCTCCAAATGTGTGCATGTAACTTAAATCAGGTTTTGTACCATGCCATAGTGTGAATGGTAATTCACCTGTTGTTGAATTAACAACATTATTTAATATATGATTACCACACATTATTGCTTCTCCCCATAAATTGTCAGGTAATCCTGAATCAGACATCATAGTTCGTGCCATTGATTGTAATGTTTGGCCTCTTCTCTCTATAAAGGCATTATGTTGTGGCCTATATGGTGCAGACATTTTATGTTGAATACCTAACATTCTTAGTTTGTTCTGGAATTTATTATTTGTAAATTCTGTACCATTATATGTTATGAGAGTTACTAATTTCTTTTTAGTTTTTCTTTCTGCAAATTTTATCCAATTAAATAGATTTTGATATGTTTCAGTTTTGCTCTTCATTAAATAGCAAAACCCATATCTAGAATAGTGGTCCATTATACTTAGTATATAGCGAGCTCCTCCTACACTTGGTTTTTTCGGACCTATTAAATCAGCAAATACTACTTCTAAAGGCTCTTTAGTAGTAAATCCATCAACTCTATTAGCCGGTATAACCCTGCTCTTATTTTGATTACAGGCATTACATTGCAAATACTTATTACAAGGTTTCAAACTTATTCCCTTAGATAATTCAACAGTTTTCTTAAGCATTTTAAAATTTAAATGCCCTAGCCTTCGATGTAACAAGTGAATACATTCGTCATGAGGTTTCTTATTTTCATAAATTGTGTTAGCCACCTTTAAACCATCATCATTTAACATATATAATTCACCTCTTAAAGATGCAGTAATTCTCTTATCTTCTTTTTCAATTATGCAGTTATCTCCCCTAAATGTAACTACATATCCTAGTTTAACCAAAATTCTAACTGAAATTAAATTAAACTTAAGTTGTGGTACATATAACATTTTTACATTCTCTTTTATAAAAGAACAATATGCTATACCTTCACCTTTAGCTTTCAGTTTCCAGCCATTGGCTAACGATATCTGCTGTTTACTCTGGGACATTTTAATAAAATTTTTGTTATCATTTGTTATACAATGGGATGCCCCACTGTCAACCACCCATAAATTATTTTTTACAGCTCCGTTAGTATACATGGCTAACTCTAAATTTTTATTTATTTTTTGATGATTTTTAGCAATCTGGCCAGCGTTCTGGCGCTTTGCCTTTTTACAAAATCTTGCCAAATGTCCTCTCCCTCCACAATTAAAACACTTTTTAATTGCATATGCAGTAAGAGATTCATTATCTTCTTTTTGAAGTTGCTCCCTCCTTAATTCATCTCTTTCAAGCCTTCTTCTGGCCTCTTCGATCAATCTGCCAGTTATATCAGTTAAAGTTAAATTTTCCTTTGGCAAAATTTCAAGTGAAGTTACGTAGTTATCATAACTTTCATCAAGGGAAGATAGAATTATGTAGACTTGGTGTAGTTCAGAGAAAATAAGTTCTTTCTCGTGCAGTTCTTTAAAAATGCTTTGCATAGTTTTTAAATGACTCGGCATATCACCATTTGTTTGGACATGCGTCCTGAAAAGCTTCCGTGTTAGGTTTATGTGAGCACCAACATTATCTCGAACATAAATCCTCTTCAGCTTCTGCCAACACCCAACAGCCGTTTTCTCTCCGTGGATATAAACAAGCTGTTGATCAGTTAAGGTTAACCCAATTATGCAAATAGCTTGTTGATTTTTATGCTTAAATTCTTCTATCTTTAGTCTGTCTTCCTCATCCTCTGGATCCCATTCTTCTACGTTTGGTGGATTTTCAATTATGTTCCACAGACCTTCTCTTCGTAGAAGTAGACTACATTTTGTAGACCATGATACATAGTTTGTTCCATCCAGCTTGGATATAAGGGACAAACTTTGTAGATTGACTTGTGCCATGTTTTCTTATATGGATATAAAAATATAATTAATAAAACACAGCTGTCTGTTTACTGTAATGTATAACAACACAAACTCTCACTTTTTACATAAATCTGTTTTATCCTAGTTAAACTGACTTTGCAGCCTCTGGGCCCATAACCAGTGTTAAGCCTGGGTTCCCCAACCAGGGTTAGGTAGACAAGCTAAACAGAATGTGCAGCGTTAGTCAGATAGGCACACAGATAAATGAGTGAGCTAAGCTTGTATGTTTATTAACATACAGTAAAAATAACAGATACGCTTGTGCTATCAAGAATATAGTTTATTCCATTATAAGTTCATGGCATAGTCAAATGTCAGTCCAATAGTCATGTATCAAGTAGTCAGTCCATTCAGGGATATTCAGTTAGCAAAGTCCATGTAGAATATCCTATGTCAGTTCACTTACAAATCAGTCCTTTGTTGTCTCTCCCGTTCGAGCAATGCAGTCTTGATTCCAAGCAGTAATCAGGGATCATCAAAGCCAGAGTGAGCAAGCTGTAGTCTTGCTACTTTTAAAGTGTTTTCATAACCACTCCCTTAATTACTATCCCACAGTTAAAGCTGCAGACACTTTAACATACACAACTATGAATCATAGTTATTATTTCACCTAAACCAGTTAGGGTAAACAATGTTATCCCTAACAGGGATAATAAAGATTTCTGGATATTTAAAAGCTTTTTAAAAGCTGGAAAGGAGAAAAAAAGAATAGAAGGGCAAGATTTGGAAAAATGGAGGAGACTGCCTGGAATTAAGGAATGGAACTGTAATTAAAAGGAACAAGATTCCTCAAAGATACATTTTAATGGAAACTTGGTAACAAAATAATAGAACCCCAGGAAGAGAAAGAAAAAAGAAGCAAGTAGAAACAGCCTTCAATTATTTGGATGATTTCGTGACTTTTGTTTTTTTGCATCGAGATTAAAATTAACTGGGTAGTTGTTTAAAAGTTTTTAAAATGGTATCACTCTGAAGAACTGAAAACGGAACTTAAAAAATGGAAAGAAGATGCACAAGAAGGGAGAAGTTCTTTTGGCTTCGTGTTTCAATTCTTAGAAATGGAGATCTGGAACTATGAGAAGCAATAAACGCCTGCAGAACAAGAAGATTGGGACAAAGAAGAAGCCATCTTTAATGATCAAATAATTTTAAGTGGGGGGGGGGAAGAAAAGGGGGGAAAGAGAGTGAAAGGTTTAAGACAAGAAAAAACAACCAAAAAGAAGAAGGGCAATTTGAAAGATAAGTATAATATTAGAAAGTAACAGAAGAGGGGATTACAGATAAGAGAATTAGAAGTAGAGAGATGAGGGGGTAAAAAGGGGAGGGAGAAGAAGAGGGAGAAGAAGGCAAGGAAAAGAAGTTGTAAAAGACAGAAACAAGAAATGGAGAAACAGAGAAGATATAAGGATAGTAACCATAAGTTTGTTCAGAGATAATGGGTGAAAATTTAATTGTAAAAAGGATTCTGCAAAGGTATATAACGATAGCATTGTTATATTACAAATATAGTTTTAGAAAATATGGATGAAATATTTATTGTAATGTAGTGGGATGTTTGTTAATAAATAAATTAAAATGATTGAGAGAATTAAAAGGGAACATTTTTAATTATTAGTAATGATTTATAAAAATATAAATAAGAAATATGGGGAAAAAAGAATTAACCATGGAAAGTTTATAAGCGTTCCTAAAGAAGTATGATATTCAATTGAAAAGAAATGTTAAAGATGTTGAGGTTTTAATGCATATTAATGATAGAATTGAATTGGAATGGAATGTGTGTTTTATTTACATATGTATATATATTTTTCTTTTTAAGAATAGAGTGTCTATTTTAAGAATGTACCAAGCAGAATCCGATTGGAAGTTATGTATTATATTGTATGCTATAATCTCAAAGCTATACACTGAAGCTTAAATAAGAGTTTGAATGGACAAAATTAAAGGATATAAAGGCATCATACTCTAATTGATAACTACAGGGAAAAATCTGTTTAATAAGAAAAGATAATATCAAATTGTAACAGGACAGACAAAAGTATAAATATAATGATTTGAATTGAGATGAGATAATCAAAACAAAATTGAGAAAATTAAAAGAGGGGAAAAATTATGTAGAAAATATAAAATGGTAATAAGATATGGATTAGAATATAAAAATGAGCATGAAATTGAGTTTTGTGTCTGTATGAAGAAGTGATAACCTGGGACCATGCTATTTTCAAAAAAGATGTTTTATTTGTATTTTGTTTTTTGTGAAAACCCAAATAAAATTTTCTAAAAAAAAGAAAGAAAGAAAGAAACCAAGAGGTGCCCCATGGCCCCTTCTACCCCCCTGCCCTCCGCAAGCGATGGGTGCAGTTGATGGGGAGAGGGGGAAATGCCATCCTCTCTGGAAACCCCTCCAGACCCCTCAAGCACAGGACTGCACTTCTCCCAGGCGGGGATGGGCTGGAGCTGATCCCAAAGTCATGCCATTCCTCCCCACCTCCCACCCCGACTGACCGCTGGACTGACCAAAGGGCCTGAGCTCTTCGCACCCACTCCGCAGTGCTGCTGCTGACGGGCCATGGAAATGTCAGGACCCGCCCTGCCTGGGACAAGGGAGAAGGGCTGGTCCAGCTAAGCCGGACCTGAGGAGGGGGCTCTGCAAGCCAGCAGAGGTTCTGTTCATTCCCCTGTGGCTTTTCCGTGTTTTGAGAGTTTCCCTGTGGGGATCACTCTCCTGGGCTGAAGCTGGCCAAGAGAGGCATTGGGGTAGACCTATCGAAGCCCACTATGTATACACAACATAGGTATCTTCATCCCTATAAAATTTAATCCATAATCTCTTGATAGTAAAACATGTTTTATTCTGTGTTTAAACTTTGTTCAGACTCCGTACAGGATCGTTCAAAATAAGAATTTTCTTACTAAATCCAGCATTTTGTCCTCTTTCTTCCTAAAACTTCTATGTCTTCACAATGTTCATACTAAATGGAATATTCATAGGAAATTAAAAAAGGATTTCTGAAATAAATTCTGCTTAGGAAGATTGACTGCAGCAGCCTCTGTTTCTGCAATTTCACTCTCTTCTCCAAGTCTGAATATCTTGTTATTAAAACACAGATTTATTATTATTTTTTGCTTATTTCTCTAAACAGACTTTTAATTGCAGTTTTGAAGATCGGACAGATTTCTAAGCTGAGTTAATATGTGTGAGAAGAGGGCTGATTCTGTCTGGAATCACCACTGCGTATAAAGGCAGACCATATACAAACTTTCTGGGGCTGGGGGCTTTAGGCCCTCTCTTGGGGTGAAAGGGGACAACTCACCACAGCCAACTTGCCATGGGACACTTCAACAAATACAAAAGTTATATTGGTTCCAATGGAACCATGTTCAGTAATAATAAAATAAAGTCAATCCGGAAATGTAAGTGTTGCAATAATTTTGACAAAAAATGTGGCCGCCAAGTTGGCTGCGGTGGGTGGTCCTTGGCCCTTGAAGGGGCTGTGGGAGGCTGAAACAAAAGGGCCAAACAGGGACAAAAGGCAGATGTAACTTTTATGGCCAGATTGTTCTGACTGCACTCTCCAGCAACTGAATTTAGCACCCTCCGCCCTAAATCTCTGTCCCATCCAGTCACCGCTTGAGGCTGGGAGAAGGTCTTAGGGAGGGGTGTGGGGGCAGAGAGAAGAGCCCAGGCTAGGCCTCCCAGCTGGAGGGCCAAGCAGGGCTGGGATGGAACAGGGGAGTTGTTTTCCCAGGGCTGAACACACCTGGGATGCTATGGGCTCCTCCACGGACACCCTCCTTGTTGCTCCTGATTGGGATCTGGACAAGAACAGGGGATGCTCTGAGGAAGGGATCCATTTGACCCAGCAGACCCCAGAGCCTGTGATCTGCTTCAACTGGCCCAGCAGAAGGCAGGGAGCCCTGCTGGGTGGGGCGCTTCCCCAGGTTGGGGGGTCTGTGGGGCTGGGACAGGAAGGGAGCTAGAGAGAGGCAGCAGATGCCTGGGGGCAGCGGGGCAGCATGCTCAGCTGGTAGACGGGGGGGATGTTCCCAAAGCCACTCATTTTGGGGGAGACATCGATGTCCTTGGGGTGCAGAGGCGACTTCAGTGAGAAGTTCTGCAGCATGGTGGTGAAGTAGAGGAAGAGCTCCATCCGAGCCATGGCTTCCCCCAGGCAGACGCGCTTCCCTGGAGGAGAGGAGAGAAGCCAGGCAGAGACATCGGCTGGAGAGTCTGCCCACAAGGGCTCCCTGCCCAACTCCAACGGGGAGGCTCCTTTCCCACTTCTCCTGGCCATGGGGGCCATCGTCTTTTCAAGGCCCAGCTTGGGGGGCAGAGCTGCCTTGATGAGGGAGGAGGGGTTTGGCTGGAGGCAGTGAGAGGTCAGGCCAAAGCCACCCCTCTCACCATCCCCCATCTCGCTAGCCCAGAGAGCCAGTGGGAGGGCCAGGCCAGGGCTCAGAGGGACAGCCTGGAGCAGGCCTTGGGTTTCCAGGGGCCAGGCCACCCATAATCCCCCCTTCAAGACCCATACTGCCTCCCAAAGGGAGGGAGGAGTTCCGAAGAGGGGCTGATGGGTATCAAAGGCGGAGGTATTTCCTTCCTTTCCAGCGGTAAAACTGCAACTCAAGTGGACAAAGCGCTTCTTTGGGAAGGTCCCGCCTGGGCCTCGAAGCAGTTCCACTCTCAGCCTCACCTGTGCTGCCCTGGTCAGGTGCCCCCAAGACAGAGGGAAAGAGCAAACCACAGGCCCCAACCCTTACCAGAGGAAAACGGCACGAAAGCCTCGTTCTTCTTAAAACGGCTGTTCTCGTCCAGGAAGTGTCCGGGATTGAAGTTCTCGGGGTCGCTGAAATATTTGGGGTCCCTTAAGGCCGAGCCAAGCAAGGGGAAGACGTCCGTGCCCTGCGAAAGCACAACCCCAAACTCAGAGCGAGGCTCCATTCACAGGGATGGACCATCGCTGCACACGCCCCCTTCCTCTCAGGGAGCCTCACCTTCGGCAGAAGGTACCCCCGGAACTGAGTGTCCCGGATCACCTTGTGGGGCACTCCCATGGGGACAATGTCCGTCACCCTCTGGATCTCATGGACTACGGCATCTGTGTAGGGCATCTTCAGCCGGTCTTCCGTGGCAGGAAGGCGATTGGGGCCGATGACCTGCTCAATCTCCTTGTGGACCTTTTCTGCTGAAACATCCAGGAAATTCTTTTGCAGGAGCCACGAGTGGCCCAGGCCTCCCAACCCAGCGGGGGCCACAGCCTCAGGCACCTTAGCCAGGAGGTAGGGCAGACACTGGTAGGCCTCTAAAACTGAAGAGGTCTGGAGCAGGTCCCTCCCCTTCCCCCTTTTCCAAGCCCCACAGATTCACCCAAGGGACACACTCCCCCACTTTCATTGCATCGGGGCCACCCTGATGAAAATTGTCTTGCTCGTCTAGCCACGTTCCTGCTCCAGCCACAGAAACATTCCTGCTGGGGGCCAGCAGCAGAGTTTAGTTTTGACCCTGGACTGGGAGGAAGACTTGGACCTGATGCAGAGACACTTCCCGACAATGGTTTTCTTTTTTTAAGAAGCCACATTGGTTCCATTAAGAGCCCCCCAGGCTCTCAACCCGAGAAATGCCTGTGGTTTCAGGGGCTGGGCTAGCTTCCCCACTTTGAACGGGTCTTCTGCAAGCTACCTAGTGGGGTGAATGCCGGTGCTCCATTCAGACAACTGAGATTACCACCTGGGGGGGGGGTCTTTCCTGGAGTCTGTGGGGAGGAAGCTGCCTTCCCTTGGCCAAGTCTGTGCAAACAGCTCCAGAGTTTGGCCAGCCTACCTTCCACTTCTGGGTATTTCATCAAGAAAAGGAGCCCATATCTCAGGGTGGAGCTCACGGTTTCCGTCCCAGCAAAGAACAGGTTGAGGGTGGTCAGGACCAAATTCTTCAGGTTGAATTCAGTGGAAGGGTTTCCTTTTTCCTTCGAGGGAAGAAACGGCTTGTCTCAGCGGGGCGTGCATGGTGAGCAGAGGAACCGTGTAAGAAGCAACGTGAAAGCATTCAGAAAGTCCAGGTTTACAAGCCACTCCCTTATTTACTGGCTGGGTATTCTGGAACTGAAATGCAACGGCTCCCCAAAATGACTGGGGGAGCAGAGGGAAGCGGGCTGGGAAGACCAAGGTGGGGACATCCTGAGACAGCTTCCTACTCCTTCATAGCCTTGTGGGATGGACTCCAGTGGGAATGTCCACCTATCGCCCACTCCGCCCCATTTTCTAGTCCCTCAGATTTCCAGGCTCCTCTCTGGGGATGAGAAACTCCTGGCGGTACCTTCTCCATCTGGATGAGGAAGCAATCGATGAAGTCGCGAGGATTGCTGGGATCCAGCGTTGCCTGGTTGGTTTCGATCTTCCCAGCAATGAAATCCTTCAGGTCCTCAACCAGGTAGTAAATGCGGTTGTGTCTCCCCGGCAGGTACTGCATGATGCAGGAATACATGTCATAGAGCTGGAAGGCAAAGAATAGAAAACTGGCATGTTTGTGGGGCAAAATCAGAACGCCGGAACTAACCAGAGTCAATGCAGGAAGAAGTCTGTTCCCAGTCTGTGGGGGAGAGCCCACCAGAGGACCCTTCTGCCCACACCCACACACCTGGAGAAAGGTTGCCCACTACCTGTGCCAAAGGGGTGCTCATCTCTATAAAACTTTCGTTGATCATTCGCAGCAGGGAGAGAAAGGTCTCATCTTCATAGTCAAAGCGGCTGCCAAAGACGACGGAGCTGATGACATTGGAGACCGTGCGGCTCAGGAAGAAGGTGGGGTCGAAGGGCTGGCCTAGAGAGACGGGGAACAAAGGGATACCTGAGGATGCAGCTTTCCCTGAACCGGACTCCAATCAGGTGTGGCTCGGCCTGGTCGTCACCAACCTTTGGTTCTCCTGATTTCCTCCACCAGGTACTGGGCCTCCTCCTGGATGCGCTCTTCAATGGACCTCTTGCCCATGCCAAAGTTCCTCAAGGTGGTGAGGGAGAAGCGGCGGAGCTGCTTCCAGCGTTCCCCATTGGCTAAAGCGACACCTGGAGAGCAAGGGCAACATCTTCAGTCCCATAAAAACAGCCCCCTCTCTGTCTGAAGCAGTGATCTCGGCAGAAGATGAGGGGGTTCCCCACAGGTTCCCCCAACCTCCCACCAGCTTCTCTTTCTGCTAGAAAACCTGGCCTCTCTTGAGGCTGCCCTGGATCTGGTCTACTCACCAAACCCATTGAAGTTCCGCTCGATGGTGGCTATTTCCCCTCGGCCGCTGAATTCCTCAGCCTGGTCTACCAGAGCCTCCTTCACAGTGTCATGTCCACACAAAACCACTACTCTCCGAGGGCCCAGATAGATTGTGAACACGGGTCCATATTTCTCTTTCAACTGCAGGAAAGACCCAGGACAAGAGTTCACGAAAGGCTTCCACTCGGGGTCCTGGCAGCAGATTTAGCCCAGAGGCAGGACAGGTTTTCTTTGGGGGATTGTCTGGTGAAACCCAGATCTCCAATGGCTCTAAAATGGATTTAGTTTGATCTCCTCTCCATGAAGGATTCCAACAGCCTTGATTAGATTTCAGTGGTTGGGAGCCTGCCAGTGATGGGGTAGCATTGCCTTTGAGCCCCGGAGCTCTGGTTGGCTATGGTGCTGCCAAACCGGGCTGGGGAAAAGCTCTTCCTCCATTTTTCATGGATCCCTAGACATACTTGAGGAACCGTGTGTGTGTGTGTGTGTGTGTGTGTGTGTTTAGAATGTAGCAGAGCTTGGAAGGGCTCCTTCTGGGCCACCTGGAGCTTCTGCTCAGCCACCCCATGAGCTCGAATACCTCCACCAGCCTTCCTCCCTGCACCAAAGAGGGGACCACTCACCGCCAGGAAGGACTTGAAGGGCTCGCTGGTTTTCACCTGCAGGATGTTTCCAAGGAAGGGCAGTGGGGTGGGTCCTGGGGGCAGCTTTCCTTCTTTGTGCATCCGCTTCCATGCAGAGATGAGCAGCAAGCAAGAGAAACAGATGCCCAGGAAGGTGCCCACTGTGCCCCCGAGCTCCATGATGATCAAGTGGGAAATACCCCTGGGGCCTCCAGGCCCTGCTGCTATATATCTGCCTCTCCCGGCACTGAAACCTGGGAGCTGAGCAGGAAAAGGAGATTAGGTTTCAGAGCCACGTTTGCTGGGCACCTGGCAGGGAGGGAGGCAGAGCGGGGGCATCTCCCTGGGCAGGAAGGGCTTCTGGCCCAATGTGAGAGGAGCTATGCCGTCTTCCCACCATAACTGGGGCAGGAAGGCAGAAGCTCCACAACCAGAAGTGGATGTGCTGGAGACTTTTTGGACCCCAATGGAGCAGGCAGATCCCCCTTTCAGAAGCTGGTGAGTTTGGTGGTGGAGAAACCACCCAGGAGAACCCTTCACCAAACTACGAGAGAGCAGAACAAGAGGGGATGCTGGGATTTTTGGACGGCAACATCCGGAGGACCAACATCTGGATGGCCAAATGGCACTTCCTGAAGGCTGGGTGGTTTGGAAGTGTCTTTTGGGGGTCTGGACTCCTGGAGTTGATGCCTGTAGGCACCAGGTGGGTTGCAGACAATTTCCATGGTGACTACCAGAACCTTGACCCAGTGCATTACAAAATATGCAGCTTGCTTTGAGTTAGGAAAACAAAAAAAGGAATTTGGAAGTGCTGCCATGCAAGGCAGCCTTGAGTTTTGCTTCCCGGAAAGGTCAGGAGGGGAGGCTGCACATGTGCCAAAGTTTTCTCTGTTGACCTGCCCAGAAAAGCATC
Organism: Laticauda colubrina; assembly: GCA_015471245.1. Lineage (NCBI taxonomy): Eukaryota > Metazoa > Chordata > Lepidosauria > Squamata > Elapidae > Laticauda > Laticauda colubrina. Next base: position 409,360 of record BLBF01000071.1, read on the forward strand.
ACAGTCAGGAGGAGAGGACACCCTGGCCAGCCAGTTTCTTCTTGGCTAGAACCATATTTGGGGGGGGGGGGGCTCTAGCAAATGCCAGTGATTTGCAAGACCTCAGAGAGCAGGGAGGGGCTGCTTTGGCCTCAACTCTCCCTTCAAGTTCTCCTTGGGATGAGCTTCCCTCCCACTGCTCTCCCCACAGAGAAGCCCAATGGGCAGGATGCCAAAGGCTCCCGGACCTTTGCACTTTCTTTGAGCCTGCACCCGCTGCCCTCCGGGCTTGGCACCAAGACCACAATTGGCAAAGGCTGCCCTGTGGTGACCCTGAGCTCAGCCGCCCGATTGCTTCATTTGTGATGTTGCCATCAACTTCTTAAGAGAAGGAGGATGACCAAGCAGGGTGTCAAGAGGCTCTTTGTGGTCAGCAGAGACCGCATCCTGCCCTTGAACCAACCACAGACTCCCTTTCCTTCCATCCGCAGTTATATAACCACCGTCCTGTAAGGGCCTCTCTGGATACCGAAGGAGAGGCCACTGCAGGACGGCAGTTATGTAAAGATGATTGAATTACCTCTTGGCTGCTATTATATAATCTGCAGCAAGGTAACACTCCTCCCCTGCCCTCTGGGGATCCCCCTCGGCCCACATGTGGCACAATCCCTTGGGAACCCAAGTGGGGCGAGGGGGCAGCTGGGTGATGTCTCTAGGCTGCTCTGGGAAGGTTTCCAACATGGAGCTTCCATTGGGGAGATGGCTTGACTCCTCAAACAATCCTTTGAAGTCTGCACAGGCACCTTTGAGCAGGAAGGGGGGGGGGGCTGTATCTAAATTTAAAAAAAAAAAACTTTTTTGCAATTTCCATAAAGAAGGAAGAGAGTCTCAGTTCCTGTGGGTTTTTTCCCTTCTTGCAACAGGTCCCTTATCATTTTTCCACTGAAAGACACAGAGGGTCAAACTTTGAGGTTATCTTTTGCTGAGGTCCAGGAAGGCAGCAGATGCAATCGGGCCGGCAGAGAACCAGCAAGGGTTGGCATGGAGGGGGCTGCAGTTCGGGTGCCATTGTCTGAGGTTAAAGGAAAGCTTGTGATCGTGGCCTCCCCTCCCTGGGCTCAGGTAGGGGGCTCAGGCAAGCGGTTTGATAGTGCAAAGGGTCCATTTCCCACCCTGCTGTGAGTGAGTGCTTGTGTTGCTGAACATGGCCTCAGAGGAAAAGAGTGCCCTCCCCCCTCTTTGAGCTCTTGGGGAGGGTCTGTTCTGGCATGGTGCGCAAGAGGGTTGTCCCCAAGCAGCGGCGCCTTCTGTGGGCTGCAGGGGCTGGGAACCTCCAGCCGGCCCCTTTCTGCTCCAGGGCTCTGCTTGTTTTGCTCCAGGAGAATGTGGTGCATCCACCGTGGAACGTGGCCTCAGCGCCTCTCTCCACTGGCAGGGGCACACGACTGTGGCTCCCGGGCTGCCTTCGTGTCCCAGATGTGGTGGCCGTAGACACCCTTTGGTCCCAGAAGGGACAGTACCAGACACCTCCTCCATGCTTGCTGAAGGGACCCAGCTGGCCCTGTGGCCCTCGCCAGCCCCCTGGCCCCCTTCCTGCTGAGGGCCCCCAGGAAGCAGCAAACCTCCCCTTTGCCCTGCTGGCAATTCACTCGTGCCAGGAAGCAAGTGAGCCTTCTTGAAATCCCCTTCCCTCCCCTCCCCTCTATCCACCCCACTGCAATGCCACACTTTGGGTTCTGCTACCTGCCTTGCCCTCTGGATGTGCTCTTGCCCTGTGAAATTCCACTTCTTTGTGAAAGGGTTGCACAACACTCACTCTCACAATGTCTCCTGTAAACACGGTGCTCATTTCTGTCACGGTTCCTCGGAAAGAAAGCCAAGCAGCCACCTGGCCCGGCCCAAAGAAGCCTGCAAGCGTGCAGAGACGCCCTGGCAAACAAAGGGCCAGCCGAAGAGGGGATGAGCCCCGTGAGAAAGCCCAAGAGGGCAAGGAAACTCCAGCCCTTCCTGGAGCTCCCATTGTGAGCGGAGAAAGAGGCTTAACCAGATGACGGCTTACATCAGCCTCTCTCCCTTCACAGGGCAGCCTTTGCCAAGCTCACGAGGGGGACCCAGCGACTGTCTAAAGGGGGCTAGGGGTGCTCAGTGGGTCACAGCCAAGACTCTCTTTAAAATAGCCACCCTCCACCTGCAAAAGTGTCCCAAGCGTCCAGTAGGGCTCCAGCCAGGTCAGGGTTCGAGGAGGCCCAGGGCACCTGCCCCCCCCATCATGCCATTCCTCAACCTTTGCTCCAAACCAGAGTTTTGAGCAACCTGTTGACATCTGATGTAACTGGATCTCCCAAACAGGTGCTGGGTGGAGAGCTTTGAAATGTGTATGCTGTGCAACCAACATTGCCCTGGTTTCTTCAGATAGAAACTCAACAGGTGAAGCAACATGCCCCAGGGCATTCGACAGGCCCTTTCTCTCTTATTACTTTGGTTGCTCTTGTGTTTCTGTTTGTCAAGCTCTGTGGCTGCAGGACATGAGGAGAGCAGTTATAGCTTCAGAGACTGGCAGCACCCTGGGGCTGGCACGCCTCCTGGCCTCAGTGTGGTGCTTTGGCTTGCCCAGAAGTTGGCAACTGGGCTTCAGCTGGCCTGGCAGACCACAGCTGCTGCCACCCAATGCCCACTGTGAGGGCTGTGTTTCAAAGAGGTCCCAGGCAGCCAGTAAAGGGGCCTCCTCTTTCGCCTTGATATCACAACATATCTCAAGAGGTTCTGAAGGCCCATCTTTGCTCAAACTGCTCTTGCTGGATGTGCAGATTTTAGCCCACCCATCCACAGTCCAGACTGGCTGAAGTGTTCAGGGGATTGCAAAGCAATGGCTGACCCAGGAAACGTTTTAAGTCAGAAGATGCTCAAATGCAAAACTGAGCACGCAACCTCAGTGGAATGTCTGTGCTTTTCTGAAAGTGATTGGCAGCTGTTGAGGGCGTTCAGGATCTGGATGCTATCTGGGAGTGTGGAGGAAGAGCTTTAATTCAAATTATGTTCCTGACCTCAGAAAGGCCGCATTTGTGCCCAGGGCATCAGGTGGGACTGGCCCAGGGACTCCTTTGGCCCCTTCACTCTCTTGCCCTGCCATCCTTTCAGCCCTCTGGTGGTGGACTCCTCCTCCTTCTCCTCCCCCCAATTTATATTATGTCCATAGACCAGCTTATTATCATCATCATCATCATCATCATCATCATCATCATCATCATCATCATCATTATTATTATTATTATTATTATTATTTCTTCTTCCTTTTCTCCTTTTTCCTGGCTGTGTTTGCATAAATAATTCAGATGAGATTCCGTGGCTGCACTGGCTGGATTAGGCTTTGGGGGGGTCTCAGCAAACCGATGGTCGAATGGACCCTGGGACGACTCTGTAAGTAAGCTACGAACTTGGTGTGAAGGCAGCCTGGGAGCCGAGGTGTGGCCAAGGTGTGGCTGCTTTGGGGTTCCCTTATTTCTGTGTGAGCTGCTTTCCCTCTGGCTGACTCTGGGCTGCAACCCAAGTCTGCAGCTCTTTCTGATCCCACTTGGCCAGCCCGACTGGACCCGCTGGCACTGACGCCTGTCCTGGTATTGGCCCAGAGTCTGGCCCGAGTAGCTGACCATAGCTCGATGCGCACTGGTGCTGCCTGGTAGCCATTCTTCTCCAGCCCTTTGAAGGCAGCAGGAGGAGGTCCGGACAATGCAGGCCAGTTGCTCTACTGGCCCCAGAACCAGGGCTGAAGGATCCCTGCTGATCCGTTGCCCAGCCCTTCGCACCCCGTGAAGCTCACGGCCTGAGCGAGAGGAAGTCCACTCACCGGGGGCATCCGTGCACCCTGTAAGTGGACTTCCTGGGTGTCTCATTTGGGGCCACCTGGTCCAGGACAGGATGGAGGCCGAGGGGATCCTGTGGCTTTTTATGGCAGCCTGCAGAGCAGATCACCGTTTCTCTGGCTTTTGCTCTCTCTTGCTTTTCCTGCTTTGCTCTCTGGAAGCAATGCCACGTGGGCCACCTAGATTTATGGAGATTTATCATGCTGGGGCACAACAATAATGACCAGGAAACAAGCAACACATGCATACACACATACACGCTTGCTCGCACGGCTTAGAACAAACCAAGGCTCCACCCATCCAGGTCACCTGCATCGCCACAAAGCTTTATACACACAGACACCTGGCAGGGCACCTTCTTTCAGCCCCTCAGAGATCTCAGCCCTGGGAGGGCCCTGAAGGCCCCCTCCCCCCAAAGTCCGGCTGGTGCGAAGGCACATGAGCGCTTGAGCACAGGGCCCACCTGCCTGGCTCCCTTCTCTCAGCGGGGGACGACCGAGAGCTCGAACAGGGGCGGGATGGTGGCAAAGCCGGACTCTTGGGGTGTCACGTTGATGTCCTTGGGGTCTACCAGGGGCTTCAGCCGGAAGCGCTGCAGGATGGTGGTGAAGAAGAGGAAGAGCTCCATGCGGGCCAGGGCTTCCCCTAGGCAGATGCGCTTCCCTGCGAGAGGGGGCGAGAGGGGCAGGCTTAGGCCACCTCCGGGCTGGAAGCTGGCGGGTCAGGAGCCGCTCACCACTCTCTGGCAGAGGCAGGTGCCTCGAGGGGCCACCTTCTGCCTCTCGCCTGGGCTCCTGACTTGCCAGGGGGGGCAAAGGGATCCAGAGCATGTGTAGGAAATGCCGAGGCAGCCCCCCCCCCGGGCGGAAAAGCAGGGCATAAAAGGGGAAAGCCCGAGGGCAGCCAAGAAGCCTGGCCCGGGAGGCTGGGGGCGGCTCGGGGGGCTCGATGTGGCTGTACCTGCAGAGAAGGGGACAAAGGCGTCGTTCTGCTTCAGGCGCCCATTCTCGTCCAGGAAGTTCTCCGGGTGGAACCCTTCGGGGCTCTGAAACTTGGTGCCATCATGCAGGACGGTGCTGAGCAGGGGAAAGACTTCTGTGCCCTGAGGAAGAGAAGGCCCAGCTCAGAGGGGCAGAGACTCTCTTGCCCAGCTGGCAGCCGATGCCCGAGCCATCTGAGGAAGGCAGCCAAGAAATGGTCCCTTGGGCGTGGCAGGGACAGAGTGGGGGCCGAGTACCTGGCTGTTCCTGCCCTTCTGTCCTGCCGATCCTTTGGGGCCCCATCGCACCTGGCCAGCAGAGGAGCCTGAGGGCCATTAGCCAACAACACCCCTTCGAGGTGGGCAGCCTACACCTGGGGCTCCTGCATGTTGGCCAGCCCTCCTCGGCCTGGAAGATCTCTGCCCCGATCCTGCTGGGCAGCCCAGCCAGCGCCCAGGGTGGCAACATGCCAGCCCCATGCCCGCTTGACCCCTTTCCCCCTCCCAGGGCTCTGACCTTTGGGATGAGGTAGCCTCTGAATTCCGTGTTACGGGTGACGGCATGGGCCACGTTCATGGGGATGAGGTCGCTGAACCGCTGCACTTCGTGGATGACCGCATCCACGTAGGGCATCTGGCTCCGGTCTTCGATGTTGGGGATCCGGTTCTGGCCGATCACACGGTCGATCTCTTCGTGCATCTTTGCTGGCAAAAGGTGGCCTTAAACTTAGTGGCTTCAACCACACTCTCTCTGGCGTGCCTGGATCAGCGGCTGGGGGCTCAAAAACTGGGCAGGAGGGCTCTCCACCTGCTGAGGGGTCTGTTCTCAAGGGCCATGGGGCTGGTACCTCCCCCTACCCCACGGCAGGGGAAGCTTCTGGCCTGACCTCCTATGGGGTGACTCTCGGGCTGGATCCAGGCATTTGGGCAGCTCACAGCAACTTCTCGTTGGCCAAGCGATCCTGGTGGCCCTTGGGGGGGTTTCTTCCCAGCCTAGAGACATGTGCTGCGATGGGGCTGAATCACCCCCCCTCACACACACACAAAATACCTTGCACTTCGGTGTACTTCATCAGCAACAGGAACCCGTATCGCAGGGTGGAGCTGACCGTCTCCGTCCCGGCAAAAAACAGGTTGAGGGTGGTCATCTCCAGGTTCTTCTGGTTGAATTCGCTGTCTGGATTGTCCTTCTCCTGAAGGCCAAGTGGGAGCCAAGTGCCTGAGAAGCTGTGGGGGGTTCGAAGGGGGCCTTCCAGCTAGGTTGGGGGCTGCACACCAGGCGAGGGGAGCCCTGCCTGGAGGCTGGCCAAGCGCCGGTTTCCCCGAAGCTAAAACGGCCCCTTGGTCCTAGCCCAGGGGATTCCCAGGGGACAGGCTGCCTCCACTGCCGGCCCCTTTCCTGCCTCTGTCCCCAGTGCCCCAGTGCCCTCTGCAGGAGAAGAACCGCAAAGGTTGGGCATCCTGGGGTTGAGAGAAAAGGCGGCCTGGGCCCTGGTGCAGCTGCAGAGATGGGGGTGGGGGGGTAGGGGGGGCTCTGGACACCAAATGTCTCCCTCGCTTTCCCTTTGGCCGGATTGGAAGTTCTTTTGAAGGTTCTCCCAACCTTCCCGTCCTTTGGGGATTGTGTTTCCTTAGGAAGGGGCAGCATGCTCGTTGGCCCAGCGGCAGAGCCCCCTGTGGCCACCCACAGCCTTGTAGCTGGGGAAAGTGCCCTTGGCTCCCTCCCCGCACCACACCTTCTCCATTTGGATGAGGAAGCAGTCGATGTAATCCCGGGGAGCGTTGGGGTCCAGGGTCTCCTTGTTCTTCTTCACCCGCTTGGCAATGAAGACCCTCATGTCCTCCAGGATGTCGTAGATCTTGGTGTGGGGCCCTGGGAAGAACCTCAGGAGGTTGGCATAGATATCGTAGAACTGCGGGGAACAAGAGGGAGGGGACAGGTCAGGGAAAGAGCTGATGCCTAGCTAGAGGGACTCAAAGAATGAGACCGTTCATCCATTCATTAAGGCAGCATTTCAAGAATGAATCAGCAGGTGACACGAGAGGAACCCTCAATCATCTTGGAGGTTTTTTTGCCAAGGGCCCTTTCCTGCCCAGCGTCTTGGTCCGGCGCCAGCTCGTCTGAGGGAGGAGCACTCTCGGATCCTCCCTTTGGCTGGAGAAAGGCCGGGAGCCGTGTGGGGCTACCTGAGACCAGCTGTTGCTCATCTGCCGGAAGCTGTCGTTCATCATCTTCATCAGAGCCAGAAATTCCTCGTCTTTGTAATCAAAGCGATTGCCGAAGACGATTGAACAGATGATGTTGGACACGGAGCAGCTGAGGAGGAAGATGGGGTTGAAGGGCTTCTCTTCGGGAGGGAGGAGGGAGAAAGGAAGGAGAAGGGTCAACATGTTGCAGGAACCGCTCAGGCCAAAAAGGTCAACCATTTTCTCCTGGTTTGTTTTGGGAGGGGTGGAGGGAGGGTCCCTGTCCTCCCCCAAATGTCACCATTTGGAGAGGCAGGGATGCCTGATGCCTCCTTGCGTCGGCAAAGAAAGAAACCCCGTTCCGTCATGCTCTTTTTCAGCCCAAGCATCTCGTGGAGCAGAAGCCTCCAAGCCCAAGCCCCAGCTCCAGGCCTCCTGCCTCTGAGGTCCCCTGCCCCCCTGTGACTCCGCGTTTGCCATCTGGCCTCAGCAATAGGATGAGGGCAGGGGTCCCCAAACTTGGCCACTTTGAGACGTATGGACTCCAACGAGGCTGGCTGGAGAATTCTGGGAGTTGGAGTCCACACGTCTCAAAGTGGCCAAGTTTGGGGACCCCTGTTCTGAAATGGGTGGGAGGGCCGGTCGGTCGATCCCGAGGCCTTTCAAACCGCCCCTCCCCAGCCTCACCTCGGGTCCTCTGGAATTCCTCCAGCAGGAACTGGGCCTCCTCCTGAATCCGCCCCTCAATGGATTTCTTCCCCATTCCAAAGTTCCTCAGGACGTTCAGGGAGAACCGGCGCAGCTGCTTCCAGCGCTCCCCCTCGGCAAAGACCACCCCTGGGGACAGAGCAGAGCAATGGGCCCCCCTGTGGCCAGGAGAGAGCGGGCAGCCCGGCCTGCTCGCCCTGCCCCGCCAGCCTGGGGCCCTCACCATGTTCCTGGAAGGTCCTCTGCAGGGTAGGGTTGGTTTTCCTCCCGGAGAATACCTCCGCCTTGTCAATCAGGGCCTCCTTCACAGCTTCGTAGCCACACAAGACCACGATCGGTCGGTTGCCAAAGTAGACCGTGAAGACGGGGCCGTATTTTTCCCGCAGCTGCACAGGAACCAAAAGGAGAGATGGGAACATAGGTAGACCTCGACTTGCAACCACAATGGAGCCCAACATTTCTGTTGTCAAGTGAGTTTTGGCCCATTTCAAGATTTTTCTTGCCACAGTTGTTAAGGGAATCTGGCTTCCCGGTGGACTTGGCTTGTCAGAAGGCCACAAAGGGGGATCGTGTGATCCAGTACACTGCAACCATCAGAAATATGAGACAGCTGCTGAATTTTGATCATGTGGCCCGGGGGGGGGGGGGCAGCAAAGATCATAACTGTGAAAAATGGTCATGTCACATTTTCCGTTGTAACTTTGAATGGTCACTAAACAAACAGTTGTAAGTTGAGGACTGCCTGTCCTCAGATCCAGATCTCCAGAGTTAGATGGAACCGTGGAATAAACTTCCCGGAAAGGCCACGCTTCTACTTCCAGTGTAGACGGTTGCCTTCTGGTCCTCTGAGGGCTGAAATCCTCCCACCCCCCCAGGGAGAAAATGGGCCACGGACGCTTCTCTCATCTTCCCCACCTTGCTGGATCCCTCTTTCTACAGACAGATCCCCCACCTGCCTTAGTAGGTGGCTGCATCTCCCAGCTTTGGCCAATCGACTGATTGCTTTGATTTGTGGAGCCACCCATCTCAAATTCACCGATTGGGTAACCACAGAAAGCCAAGTAAGGTCAGCCTGAGGACCGAGAGGGCTGCAGGGTGGATGAAGGAGAAGGCAGCCCCTTCATGCCCTGGCCAGAGGCTGACCCTCAGGGCCGCCCGGGTGGAAGCCTGGAAGGGTTGGCATCCACCCAGGCTTCCTTGAACTTTGCTTCCAAGCTCTTCCTTCCTCAACAAATTGCACAGAACCAACAGGGTTTCTGTCACGGGGCGACTAGAAATTCTTGGAAGGCAACCAGAGCTTTTCTACTGTGGAAACCGGCCCCACCACCGTTGGAAGGCCAGCCACCAGGAGGGGCTGCTCCCCTTTTACCTTGGCCTGAGCCCTGAGCATCATCCAGCTCGCAGGACTGTTTTACACAGAGATGCAGAGCCGTTAGTGGCCCAAGGGCCTTGCAATTTACACCGAATGTTTGCAGTGCAGCCACTGAACGTGCCGTGAGGTACAATCTTAACACCAGAAGTCCTGCCTCATAAATCACCAGTTGCCTTGGCAGTCCAGTTCTTGGAATAGGAACATAAATATTGTTTATTAAATAAACATTCCTTTATTCATCATGTTGCCTAACACACTGTGTAACATTTAGTCCAAAAAAAATTGCATAATGCCCCAAAGTCGCACCAAGGCAGAAGAGACACGCACACCTCCCTTCACACACAACTAAAGTATTGGAAACTTCTAGAAAACAGCTCTGGGGGCTCTTTTGACAATGGCAGCATTTGCATCCTTCAAGTGTGTAGCTCAGGAAAGGAGATATTTGCATTTCCTGATGTTTCATCATGAATATCCCAGACATCAGGCTAACTAAAAAGGGGGGATAGAGGTGGTGGCCACTCTAGGTTATAGAACTGCCTTCATGCCAAGATTGTGTGCCATCCCTTGGGGTGATGTGCTGCTGCTGCACAGGCTTCCCTCTGCCAGCTGAATAATCTTGACAAGGTTCCCCCAGGAAAGCAAACCATTTTCCCAGCCCCACCAGGCTTCTCGGGAACCGCTTTACCTAGAAAAGTGTTCTCTAATCTTGGTTTGTGTGCTCCTCAGGACACTTGATCTCCTTGATCAGAAGGCAATTCTGTCAAATCTGAGATATGACAGCCAAGGGGGAAAATCCTTTCCCAGGCTTCACGTAGGTATGAATTCATGCGTGGAAGCCGAAGAAAAAAGGAAAGGAGACCAACCCAGATTGGATCCCGAAAGAAGATTTAGCCTGAAGAATCCAGGAAGATGGTGCTGGAAGGAGACGGCTGGGAATGTTTGGAGCCTGGAGAAGGAAGGTCCAGGGCCCTGGCTGGGGAGACCCAAGAGAGGGACCTGGGCCTGGTGGGCATGGATGAGGGGAAAACATCTCTGGGGCTTCTCCTGGGCAAGAGAGGTGAGCTTACCTTGAGGAGGGACGCCAAGGTTTTGAATGCCTTGATTTGCAGGCAGTTCCCAACGAGAGGCAATGGAGTGGGTCCAGGAGGCAGCCGGCTCCCGGCAGAGGACTTCCTCCGGACAAAGAGCAGGACGAGACAGGACAGGTAGGTGACCAAGAAAAAGGAGAGTGCGCTTGCCAGCTCCATGGTGTCAACCTCTGCTCAGGCTCAGTGGGGTTGCGGGCATTTAACTGGGGCTGGGTTTGGCACCTCTTCTGGGTTATGTAAGAGCACCAGGTAAATATATCAAATGTTTAATCGCTGATACTGGTGCCAGTAAGAAAGCAACATTTTTTAAATAACACAATCATATGACCTAGATTCATCAGTCATATCTCTGCAGAGTGCTTATGCCATGCCTTATCTCCTTGCTTCGTGTTTCCCCTGATGCCCATGGGCACGGCTGCAATCCTGCCCAGGGAGGGGTCTGGTATTGGGGGCCTCCCGATGTCTCCCCACGCTCGGTGGTCAGAGGGCCACCGAGCCTGCCAGAAGACGCGGAGCCATCGCCTCCCAGGCCAGCTCAAGCCAGGGCACTCCAGCAGCTGAGCCCAGAGACCTGGAGGAGTGCCAGGCGTGGGGATGGGGGCCAGGCAGTTCCCTTGGACAGTGCGAGGTCTTCTGGGGATTGATTGATTTTGTTTGGTTTAAAAGATTGATAAGGCCACCCATCTTAAACATGACTGTGAGCAACTCAAGTGTTTAAAAGAACACTTTTAAACACTTCCTAGCAGAAGTGGGGAGGGGTGGGGTGAGGCAATTACCTTGGGACCAGTGGAGTCCTTCCCTTCTCCTTTCTTCGTATTGGCAGCACACAAAGTTGTGCCATCTTCCCTCGCCTTTGGTGGCTCAGTCTTCCCTATTTGTTTGGCACCAGGTGTCAGGCAATACTCATCTTGTGTATATCGCTCCTAAATTGTGTAAATGCACAATCTAAATTTTCAATCATTCCCAGGGCATTTGAAGCCTGTTTGTCAGCCAGCCACTCAGAGACCCAAGGGCAAAGTTCACGTAGTGTTGGATGGAAGTCTATAAAGGTGTGTGTGGGGGGGGTCTTCGTGATTTTTACTCAGAAATTGATGTTTTCTGTTTAAAACGTATCCTTGTACTAACATTGGAAATGACCTTGGTCAAAATAAAGGAACCTGGTTGGAGTTTGACCCCAGGCAGGGAGCCAATGTGCAAAATGCCGGCCAAAGGTGTCGACACTTCCTCCCCCCGCCACTTAGACGAGGGAAGGGGCCCAGAGCAGAAGCCTCAGCCAAGCTGCCCCCCCCCCCCCCCCCCCCCGCTCACCTTTGGGGATCCCTTGCCTGTCTGTCCCAAAACAATTAATTGTTGTTAGTCTGGAGGTCGTGTCCGACCCATCGTGACCCCTGGACAACGTTCCTCCAGCCTTCCTGTCCTCTGCCATCTCCCGGAGTCCATTGATTGCTTCAGTGACTCCCTCCAGCCCCCTCCTTCTTTTGCCCCCAATCGTTCTCAGCATGAGGCTCTTCTCCAGCAAGTTTTTCCTTCCCATGAGGTGGCCAAAGTCTTTGAGTTTCCTCTTCAGGATCTGGCCTTCTCAAGAACAGCCAGGGCTGATCTCCTCTAGAACTTACCGGTTGGATGGCCTTGCAGTCCAAGAGACTCGCCAGAGTCTCTTCCTCCAGGCCCAGAGTTCAAAGGCCTCCATTCTTTGGTGCTCAGCCTTCCTTATGGTCCAACTTTCATAGCCATACATTGCAACTGGGAAAACTATCGCCTTGACTCTATGCCCTTTTGTTGTCAGGGTGATGTCTCTGCTTTTTAGTGTGCTGTCTAGATTTGCCATAGTTTTCCTCCCTAGGAGCAAAGAGTCTTTTAATTTCTTGGCTGCAGTCCCCACCTGTGGTGATCTTAGAGCCCAGGAAAATAAAATCTGTCACTACCTCCATTTCTTCCCCATCTATTTGCCAGGAATTGAGAGGGCCAGACGCCATGATCTTAGTTTTCTTAATGTTGTTTCAAACCAGCTTTTGCACTCTCCTCCTTCCCCTGCATCAAGAGGCTCTTTAGTTTCTCTTCACTTTCTGCCATTAGAGTATCATCTGCATGTCTGAGGTTGTTGATATATTCCAAGTTTTAATTCATCTATAGCATGATGTGCTTTTTCATGATGTGCTCTGCATATAAGTTAAATAGGCAGGGCGACAGTATACAGCCCTGCCGGACTCCTTTCCCAATTTTGAACCAATCAGCGGTTCCGTGTCCAGCTCTCACTGTTGCTTCTTGACTCGCATATAGGTTTCTCACGAGACACATAAGATGGTCTGGTACTCATTTGTTGGGATCCACACAATCAAAGGCTTTAGCATAGTCAATGAAGCAGAAACAGGTGTTTTTTTGGAACTCCCGAGTTTTCTCCATGATCCAGCAAATATTAGCAATTTTATCTCTATTTCCTCTGCCTCTTCAAAATCCTGCCTGAACTTCTGGTAGTTCTCGATCCAAATACTGCCGGAGCCTAGCTTGCAGGATTTTGAAGCATGTGAAATGAGTGCAATGGTGCAATAGTTTGAACATTCTTTGGAATTGGAATGTAAACTGACCTTTTCCAATCCTGTGGCCACCGGTGAGTTTTCCACATTTGCTGGCAAGTTGTGTGTCGCATTTTTACTGAATTGTCTCTTTTGAGACAAAAGCTCAGCTGGGATACTGTCACCTCCACTAGCTTTGTTATTGCTCAGATTTCCTAAGGCCCATTTGACTTCACATTCTAGGATGTCTCTGCCGCCCTTCGCAGCTCAGCGCCACCCAGGGAGAAGCGGGTGGCCAGAGGGACTCGCCTTATTTCCAGTGGTCACTGCTGCGGGGGGGGGGGGGGGGGGAGGCCGGCTGGAGGAAGCCGAGCTGGGCACCTGAAGGGGAAAAGGATGAACCGCGTCCTCCAGTGACAGGGTGGGAGTTGCGTTCCCCGTGACCCTCCAGCCCCGGGCCTGAAAGCAAGGCGGGCAGTCTTTGTCCCCGAATGACACTGGGTGTAGAGTGGAGCCGGAGCGGCTGGGGAGGAGGCCTGCCCTTCCCATACAAGAACATGGGAGGGGGGGCGCACCCTAGTCCAGAGCAGTCTTCTCTTTGGGGTAGGGGCAGTGCTGGGCCTGCTGCCCCTCCACACCCACCCACCCTGCTGCTTGAGAGGGAGGGGCCCCCCTGAAACTCGGAGCCCAACCACCAGGAGCCTCCTCCTCTCTCCAGGTTAGCCATGGGGAGGCTGAGGGTGGCAGCCTGACCCTGAATCCCTCAGAAGATGCCTGAAGTTAGGATTGGGTTTAGGGCTAGTTAGTTAATCCTGCCTGGCGCCTGCCTTCCTTCCTTGGCAGAAAACCCCCAAAGTGCCTCCATTAAAAGGAGTCCTTTGGGGGCCCCAAGCTTCATCAATGATCTCCAAAGCGAAACTGTTCACTGGAGGGAGTGTGACCAGCCTCACGTTGTCCGTGTTGTGGCCACAGGCTTTCCTCTCACAATGCCTGCCAGGTGTGGGCCAGGGGTATAAGGACAGCCACCGCCTCCCCTCCCGGCTGAGGCCAGAGGATGCAGCCAACTTTCAAAACCCAGAAGAGACACCTGGGAGACCATTGAACCAGCCCACAGCTCCCAGCTAAAGACTTCAAATAAGTCAACAACTTTCTCTGGCACTTTCCAAAGCTCTGCCCTGCTCTAATGGCAGATGAGGCATTTTTATACCATTCAACTTTTCCTTGCTTGCGTTAGTTCCCCGGGAACTTTTTAAAATGTAGATTTAGTGTTGTTGAGCTGCATTTTCTCCTGAGAGTCCAGTAGCCTAAAATCCACATCTGGACAAGCACAGAAGGTCCTAGTACCCCCATCCCCTTCCCGAAGCAAGGACAAGAAATAAGAGCTGGAAGGGACCTCAGAGGTCTCCTAGACCAACCCTCTGCTCAAGCAGGAAATCCTGTAGCATTTCAGACAAATGTCCAATCTCTCCTTGAAATCCTGTAGATGTCAAAGACTTTGAACCCCAGAAACTGATCAGATGTAGCAGTAGAAAGTAACCCAGAGGTTCTGGGGGTGGGAATCCAGATAGGCACAAAAGACATCTCGGGGGGGGGGGGGAGCAACACTTCTACACCTCTCTCTCTGCTCTTGCCCGTGGCTGAGGCCCCCCATGGCAGGCCCTGAACCTGCCCAGCAGGCTGACCCCTACATCGCACACCCTTCCCTAAACGTGGTTCTCCAGGGGTTTTTTCCAGGCTGAAGGCTGATTCTGGGGTGCCCAAGACTTGCCCCACTCCGAGGTTTAGCTGCCCTGCAGTGGCTGCCCCAGCACCCCTTCACCCTATGGCAGCCCCTTCGGACCCATACAGGGCAAAAGACAAAGGCTGAATCACATCCAGATTTTTGCTTTTTTTAATTAACGCCTCTTCTGGCAACAGCAGAGCAGCCCTAGAGTTCATCAGCAGAGAACCAGCTGCTTCAGGGCAGATGCCCAGATGAACAAGCCAGCGCAGTTGCTAGCCAATGGGCAGCGGGAGGGAGCATCTAGACTGTCACCCCTTTGGGGGGGGTCTCCCACTTCTGACTGCCTGAACTCTGAAGACAGAGGCTCACAGCTGACGCAAACAATGCCCAACACGATGGGAGCTTCCCAAACGCCTTCCTTCCCCTCCGTCTCGCTGGGCTCTGATCCTGTGCCTGCTAAGCCCCATCCTGGGGGCTCCGGAGAAGCCAGCCCGCCCTGAGACCAAGGATCGATGGCAGGGCAAGGCCAGGCAGGGCCTGGGGGCAGCTGGGAGCTCCTTTGGCGAGAGAGACGCTGGCCTTTGCCCAGGGCCCAATGTGAGCTCGCGGGGCAGCTAAGGCAGAGCCATGGGCAAGGGGGTGTCCAGGCCTGGGGGCTGAGTGGCTAAATTCGGCTGCTGTCCCAAGTGGGTTTCAGTGCCGGCCCCCTTGCTGGGCAGGCAGGGGGCTGCCGAGTGGCCGATGGCACCGTGGAGGTGAGCCCACGCCTGCCAGTCGCTGCTCTGGACGGCCTGGCACAGCAGCTGGGCCTCTTCCCGCAGCTGGGCCAGCTCCCGCTGGGCCCTGCTGTTCTGCCGGAGCAGCTCCTTTGTCTGGAGCATGATGCCCAGCAGCCCCGACCTGCGCAGGATCTCCACTGTGTTGTGCAGGCGGCGCTGTCTCACCAGGCTGCACTCCCCCGCCCTCCTGGCTCCTTTGACAACCGCCCTGCGCCCAGCGCAGAACAAGGGGGGGCGAGCGGGAGCCTGTGGGCACACAAGGGCAGCTGTCTGTAGACTGGTGGGCAACCCTTTGGGTGACTTCTCGTCGCTGTCCTTTCCAGTGGGGGCTTCTGGAGGTGCCCAGGCCTCCCCCACGTAGAGCCGCTTGTGCCTGATGGGCTCTGCCGCTGGGCTGGGTGCTTCCTCGGGCTGCCAGCCTGGGTGAGGAGCAATTCTGGGGTAAGCGCCAAGGGTGGGGAAGCGGATCTCCTTGGCAGAGGGCTTCTGGCTGGGGACCATGGGCTTCAGAGAGGCCGTGGGCTCCGGGAAGAGGAGGTGGGCTGCAGAGCTGTGGGCACTCCCCAGGGGGCGCTGGTTGCTCCAGGCCAGGAAGGGGGCCGTGGGGGACACTCCCAGGGTCTGCAAGAGAGCCAGAGGGTCAGAAGGCAGGGTTTCCCTGGGCCGGATGCCCGCCCAGCCTCACCACCCATCGGCATCCGATTCCTACAGGCAAGGGGAGCCTGCACCCTCCAACTGACCGACCAACCAGGCACTCCTTCGGACAGGGAGCCGGGTGCCATTCAAGCCCGCAGGCAGGAGGCCGATGGTGGGGCCAGGCCAAGGCAGCCACACTGGGGTGGGGGGGCTGGGCCAAGTGGCCAGCCACAAAGGCTACCTGTTTGAGGATCACGTTCTGGATGAGGTAGAGAGGCGTGAGAGCCCTCTTGGCTTCTTGCCACTTGGCCGGCCCCAGAGGCAGGGGGGGGCTGCTCGGATCCCTGGTGTCCATCTGCTCAAGGGCACTCAGGCACTCCGAGCTCCCGTCTGTGCAAAGAGGAGGGGGGAAGCGAGAGAAGCCAGTGAGAGGACAGGCTAGGCAGCTCCTGGCCACAGGGACCCTTCGTGGCTGCCATTCCCTCCTGCGGCACAGCCCACGCTGCGTGGGGTGGTGGGGAGCATCAGGTTCACTCCGCATCATGTGGGTCACCCACCTGCTCTCAGCGAGCCCACTGTCCTCCTCCTGCCCCCTTCACCCCCACCCAGGACCCCCACCAATTGATTCCCCACCACTGGGACAGGCAGAGACCCCCCAGCAAGGGGGTTGTTATAGCAAGCCTTCCCCTGCCTGTACCTGAAAATCCAGAGTCCTTTTCTCCTTCACTCCCTGGGCAGCTGGGCTTGGGGGGGCCATTATGGGGGGCCCTTTCCATCTTCTCAGACTGCCCCATGCGCCCCCCCCATGTTGAACCTGGCCTGGCCAATGGGCTCCTCTTGTCTTCTGCAGGCCAGGAAAGGGGGGTCGAGGGGTCATTCGAAGGCATGCCTGCACCTCTTGCGGTCCTGTGAGGGGCAAAAATGGGGGGCGAGAGTAAATAGTCAGGGAACCACCCGCCAACATGGCAACCTGCAGCTTCTGGAAGGCTCCAGTTCACCCTGTGCCCCTGTTGAACCTGATGTGCTCCACCGGCTGGCACATCAAGCACCCTGCTAAGGGCTGGGGTGCGCTAAGGCAGAGACACCCCCCCCCAGCGGCCCCCAAGCCAGGAGAGCTCAAGCCGAAAGGGCAGAGCAGCTTCAAGGGCACCCCAGTCTCCAGGCACTATGGGGGAGAGAGAAGGGGGAGTTTATCTTGGGAAGCCCCTGTTCCATCGGAGGAGGAGGAGGAGGGGGGGGGGGGGCTACAGGAAACGCATCCTACCCAAGTCGCTGAAGCGCTACACCCAGAGGCCACCAGATGGCGCCAGCAGGACCCATTCCCCTCCCAAACTGCCAGCCCCATCCACCTTTCCCTGTGGCGGGGGAGGGGCAGAGCAGGGGCCTTGCCAATCCTGGGGAGGTTGGACTCAGCACACGTGCCCTCGTGAACCCACCCACGGCCCTTCTTGCCTCTTCCCCAGGAATGGCAGAGCCCAGCAGAAGGTACCCTCCCCCTTCCTCCAAAGGTTGCCTGGCGAGTGGGGCCTGGCGCACCGGGCCTGCCACGTGCTGGAGGCGGGTGCTGAGGCCAGGGAGCCGCCAGGCTGCTTCCTCTTCTCTGGCTGCGGGCGCTTCCAGGCCCCAAGGAGGACCCTCTCTCCCCCAGGCTGGGATGCCAGACCCCCCCCCCGCCCCCCCAGGCGTCCTTGGCAGTGGGAGAAGCTGCTTTGGGCGATGCAAGTCATCCCTGCCCTTCCTTCCTCCTTCTAACCATCCAGTCCAGTGCACCGCCTTCTCCCTCTCTCTGGCCGTCGCCAACTCGGAGGTGGCACCTCTGGGGAGAAGGCTGGTGAATGCAGCTCAGCCTGAACACACCAGGCACTCCATGCCATTTACAGAAGGCATCTCTGCAGGCGTCACTCAGCCTCCCAGACTGATGGGTGGTGCAGAGGGCTTGACACATCCTGCCCCAAACGCTGAGATGTGGCTGGTTGCGGACCACTTTGTTTAAAGTGTGCCAAGGGGCAAGTGCCCCCCATCTGCTCAGCCCTCCCGGCCCCCAGGAATGTCCCCATGTTTTATCTGTGCTCCGGACGGGGTCACAGAGAAGTGGCCAGTCCACCTTGCTCAGCCCTAGCTCCAGGGGGCTCAGCTAAGCCCCAGCGTTGTGAGCTCTCAAGGTCCACCCCCAAATTAGCTTCTGGGCCACTTGTCTGCTGAGCCTTTGGGGAGGCAGGAAGGGTCCCAAGCCAAGAGGCTGCACCGCCTTTCCTAGGTCAAGCCAGGTTACGTAAGAGCACGACCTGTTCCCAGCACCTCAAGACCCAGGCTCCCCTGCATGCCCTGGAAGTGGTGGGTGGAGTGAGATTACGCAGGGGAGGGCGGGAGGGAGGGG
This sequence comes from Laticauda colubrina, assembly GCA_015471245.1. NCBI lineage: Eukaryota > Metazoa > Chordata > Lepidosauria > Squamata > Elapidae > Laticauda > Laticauda colubrina. The sequence goes on from BLBF01000071.1 coordinate 427,561, forward strand.
CAGGAGGAAAAGGCCTGAAAGGGAGGCTCCACTTTCTGCTCCTGGAGAGTGGCCAAAGGATGGAGCAGCCACCGCCTGGCTCCCGTGCTGGGAGGCCTATCGCATCCAATGAAATGCAGTGGAGGGGACCGAAGAAATCCCCCTGCACACCCACACGTGCACAAGCACCAGACTTGTTGGGGACCCCCAGAAGAGGGATTTCTAGCCCCTGCGGCTGATGGCTGAGCTGCAAACCATGGCTTATCCCCGGGCAAAGGGAGCAGAAGGCCTGGAAGAGAGGCCGATGCCTCCCTTTGGTCAGCCCTTCCCTTCCTGGGCCCACTCATCATCCCCACCCCGCTCTGAAGCCTCAAAAGCCAGAACCACCCCCAGGTGTCCATCCGCACCACAGACACGCCCACCAGCGCCTTCAAGAAAGGACCAGTCGAGCTCCAGGCGCCCCTTCCAGGCCGGAGTGACAGGGACCCCCACCGGGCAGGGCTTTGGCTAACCCTAACCCCCCCAGGAAGCGAAGGGTGCCTGGCCTCGTTTGGAAACACTTCCCAGCCTTGTGAACCGACCTGGGCAACTCCAACTCCAAGGAAAGCAACTTGGAGAAGAGACCTGGGCGATTAGTCCGCAGCCCTTGTGACTGCAGCGACCCCCGTCCTCCTCCCGCCGATCCCTCCCCCCACTAAGCCACCCTCAACTATGCATCGCGGACAGGCCAGAAAAAGCCAAAGCTGACTTTGGCTGCCAGCCGAAGGACAGGCAGGAAACGGGACTGGGGGGGAGGGGGCAGGAGTTGCAGACAGAACCCGGGCCCTGAGTTGGCTTGGGGGGGTCAGCCTGTCCCCCAGGCCCGGGTCCACCTGCCCATATCCGCCAGCAGCCTCAGCTCCCTGCTGAACGGGGCAGAGACCCGGGAGCGGGGGTGGGCAGATGAAAGGGAAGCCCCCCGTGGGGGTCGCGGGGAGCTCCCGCCCACCTCGGGCGAGGCAGAGCAGAGGCAAGGGCTGCTCCACGCACGCGGCTTCCTCTTTCCCTTCTCCCCAGGCCCGCGGCCACGTGGAAGTCTCGCGACCGCTTCCGAAAAGCCTCGGTGAGGCCACGCTTGGACTCCTGCATCCAGTCCCGGTCGCCTCCTGACGAAAAAGACGAGGAGACTTCGAGCCAAGAGCCACGGGGAGCAAAAGGGAGGCGGCTCCGAGGGCCTGGAGATGCGGGAAAGGGCTGCAGGACTTGGGTCTGGCCAGTCGGGAAGAGAAAAGGAGAACCGGGGCCGGGCGGCTCTTCCATTCCTTCGCTGCCCCAAAGAAGCGGGCGGTCAAATTCTTGGCCGGAGCACGAAGGCAGGACCGGGACTGACCGGGGGGACGGGGGGGGGGGGGCTGAGCAAGCAGAGGAGCAACCTGAAGTTCAGGGGAAACTCCCTGACCGGCGGTCTCCTCTTCACGCGCTTCCCGGGGAGGCATCGGCCACAAGCCCCCCGTGCCTTCCCCGCGGCCGTCCGGGCTGCTCCCCTGCGGGGGTGGCGGGCTGGGCACAGTCCGGGCAGAGCAGGCCCGCCTGCAGCGGGCGACGGGGCCGGCAGGGGAGCCCCGAGGGCGGCTGCCGGCCTCGGGCAGGTCTTGGGGGTTCGGGGTCGCGCAGCCCCTACCTGCTCGTCTCGCGGGCACGCCCTCCGCTCGATCGGCAGCCGCAGCGACCAATAGGCTACCGTCCCGTCCCGCAGGGGGCGGGCACGGGAGCCACGTGCGGAGTGAGGGGCCCGGTGCGCGGCCACGTGATGGGAGGAGCCAAAGGCGCCCTCTTGTCGGGCTGCTTCACTTCCCGTTGGCCCTTTCACGGGCCTCTGGCTCCGTCTCCCGAGGCCGCTCCAGCCCAGGCGGCGACTTTCGCGCAGTGGAAGCGCCACTTGAGGGTCAGTTCGGGATTCGTGTGAACCGCCAGAGGTGCCGCTCCCCCCACCCAGCGGAAGGAAGAGCGAGGCCTCGCGGCTAGAGCGGCGTAGTAGCAATCTAAGAAGTCCCGGGCCCGGAGGGCTTCCCTCCCATAGCGCAGGCGCCTTCCTGTCCCCATAGAGCACGGATCGCCAGAGCGCCGCGGCGGAAACCAGGCGCTCCGAACCCGCCTCTCAGTGACCGGACCTAGGTGCCCCCCCACGGGGAGGGGGAGTCTGAGGTGGTGCGCATGCGCCAGGCAGGGCAAGGCCTGATTGGTCCCGCGGCGGACGCGGGTCGACGTTGCCTGCGCAAAAGCAGCCGGAAATCCCACCGGGGAAGCTCGCCCGTGCGGGGGGAGCGCGGGCGGTCCTGCCTGAACCTGGGCCTCCCTCCGCCCCACCGGTGCAGCCCGGCGGCGCGGTTGCCATCCGGCCGGTGCAGATGGGCGGCAGACGAACGGGAGGAAGGAAGGGCTCCCCGCTGCGCCCGCCGGGAGGGGGAGGGGGAGGCGGCGGCTGGGAGCCCCGGCTCGCCATGGAGGCCCGGCAGGCTCAGGAGGAGGTGGTGAGCGCCCGTCCGTCTCCCTCCCCTCCCCTCCGCTCCCCAGCAGGCAGGCCCAGCCCCGGGAGGAGCCGCCCACTTTCCTGCTCAGCGCCCCGGGCCGGCTGAGGCCATTCTCGTCGGCCTAAAACCCGCTGCCAGGGAGAGGTGGGGGGGAGCGCTTTCCGCTGGGCTTTTCCATCTCCCTGCACGGAGAGCAACAGGCGAGCGTTGCCAGCTGAAGCCCCGGAGCGTCTCTTCCCACGGGGCTCCCTCCCTTTTCGGGGGGGGGGGGGGGAGACAGCCCCGGAAAGCGTCTGACCCCCGCTAAGCCGCCTGCCGCTTCTTCCTTGGGCCCGCTGGGGGTCGATTCCCCGCCTGAGTGATCAGTGAGTCCCTTTGCGGATTCCCTTCCCTCCACTCGGGTGGTTTGGGTCCTTGTGCCCGGAAAGCCTCTCTGCGGGGCCGCCATCTCTCCTTCCCGCACCTGAAGCGGATTCTTTGCCCCCCCCCCCCATTTCCCTCTCATTCCCAGATGGAGCCTCTCTTCAAACCAGTTTCAGCAGCCTCAGCAGCGCCCAGGGGGGCATCCTACGCAGACTACATTGTTGGGCAAGCCGTGGCCGCCACCTCCTCCTCCTCCTCCTCCTCCTCTGCCACTCAGCAGAAACCCACCTGTGCTGCATCAGCCAGGAGCATCTCAGAAGCCCCTCCTCAGAACCAGGAGAAGAGCGTGGTGTCCCCCAAAAGCACAGCGGAAGACAGAGGCTCCCCCTTGAACCCCACAGGCCCCAAAGCAGGTGCCAAGCACAACACTATTATCGTCAGTCCCCGGCAGGTGCGTTGAAGCAGGCAGGCCAGCAGGGAACATTCCTGGCCAGCCCCCCCCCCCCCCCATTTTGACAGCCTGGCTGTTGTGAGGCCAGCTGTTCAAGGCCCATGTGGGTCACTGCTCAGGGACAGCTGTCCAGGAAGGTGACAGGGCTACTCTTCACATCCAGTGCAGACCACTTGGATCTCCCTGGGAACTGGTCAGGGGTGTCCTTTCCCAGGGTTCCTCAAACACCACAGGCACTGCTGGAGTTCTGGCCTTTCTCTCTAGCTGGCCTGGCCTCTCCCAAGCTGTCACCCCTCCCTGTTCCCTCAGCAGAAGGCATGGCCTTTCTCCACCCTGATAAAATACCTCCACGTTCCTCAGGAGTTTCCACTAACTGCTGATGCTTTTGGAGCCCAGTTAATATTTCTGTGGCCACAGGCAGGTGAGACTTCCTCCCCAGTGACAGAGGACTCTCTTCTGCCTGCAGAGGGGGAACCCCATTCTGAAGTTTGTCCGCAACGTACCTTGGGAATTCGGTGAAGTTCTCCCAGATTATGTGTTGGGCCAGAGCACATGTGCCCTTTTCCTGAGGTAAGGAGGAGCCCAGATTCACTTCCACCACCAGCAGTTCAGGGGAAAGTGTTAATTACAAAAACACTTTAAATGTACTTGCGTGTACAGCAGTATCAATTTTGAATACAATCTTTGCCAGTTGAAACACAGGAGCGCTTTTTTCCAGCAACAGAGGACCATGTCTGTTCACAATTCAGAAGGAATTGGGCTTATTTCTTTTCTATTAAAAAAAAAATCTCAGCACTGCAAGGGAAACCATTTGATGTTAGTTAAGTCTCTTGCAAATTCTTTTGTCAGGTCCAAAATGCTATTTCCCTCTCAGTATAAGCAGAATGCTCTCTCTTCTTTTCTTTGGAGCTTTTAAGGTTGTTTCTAAACTTCCCACAATGACAGCTGGTGAAATGCACAGCCTGAAAAGCCACACAGATGAAGATTTAAGATGCCTGTTGCAGAATCCATGTCTGTAGGCAGACTGAATCTGCCCCTTTTTACAATCATAGTTGCAACATTATTGGGGTTTGGTAAAACCGAATCTTGATATCGTCTGCCTCTTTGAAAAAAACAAACTCCCTTCTGACCTTTACCTTTGAAGCCTCCGGTACCATAACCTGAATCCAAATTACATCCACGAGCGGCTGCGTAACTTGGGGAAGACATACCAGCTGCAGGTGCTCCTGCTCCAGGTTGACGTGGTGAGATGCACCCCCTCTCCCCTCCCATCCTTCCTACCTCCTTGAATTGTAGGTAGGAATCCTCCTTGGATTGCTGATTGTTATGATTTCCTTGGCCCCACGTTCCTTTCCCAGCCCCCGCTAACCACACCAGGCGCACGCCGCTTCTGTTCATTATCTGTGGCTGCTGAGACTTTGGCAGCTGATGCAGGGCTGGGCCTGTTGCAGGGGGAGATGTTGGAGCTCAGGGCCCTTTGCTGGTCTGAAGGCAGGTGGCCCTTTTCTGCCTTCCAAGGCTGCCTTGTAATTCCTCTCTTTGCTCTTTCAGAAAGACCCCCACCAGGCAGTCAAGGAGCTGGCTAAGATCTGCATCCTTGCTGACTGCACCCTCATCTTGGCTTGGAGGTGAGACCCCAGCACTGGGTGGGTGGCAGAGACCTGGCTAGGGAAGACCCCTACAGAGGGGAGGCGTCGGAAAGCAAGTTTCTGCTTAACATTTTCCTTAAGGTGAGATGCCTCTGCTCGCACAGGAAGGCCGTGCCTAGATTTTTTCAGAGACAGACAGGAATAACCTGTCTGAGACAGAGGGGCAGGTCTCCTGAACTTCTTGCAATGACTTTCTGATCCTGCCCCACCTGTAGTCCAGAAGAAGCTGGACGCTACTTGGAGACGTACAAGGCCTACGAGCAAAAGCCGGCTGATCTGCTGAAGGAGAAAGTAGAGCAGGACTATCTCTCACGGGTGAGACTTTTCCCTTGGCTGGGGAGTGAGGACAGCAGAGGCATCTCCCAACCCCCCAGATCCCTCTGCCCCGGGCAAAAGCTGCCAGTTGCCTTGCACAGTAGCTAAACATGGCCTGGTGCTGCCTTTGTTCTCCTCCAGGTCACTGACTGTCTGACCAGCGTGAAATCCGTGAACAAAACAGACACCCTGAGCCTGCTCTCCACGTTTGGAGTGAGCGAGCCAATTTTCTGTGCTGGGAGTGGGCGGGGTTGGTGGTGGTGTTTGGTGCTTGGAGCACTCCCTGGCAGTATACAAGCCAGAAGGGGTCGTCTGTGACCCCTCCCCCCAGGTTGCTGAACTCCACTTCCCATCAGCCCTAACCAAAGCAGCAAAAGTGGGAGGGATGGGACTTGCAGTTCAGCGATACTTGTGGAAGTGCCTCCTGTCCTTTGCTGCCAAACCTTCTTCCCCTTGACTGCCAGGTGGGTGTTGGTACTTGGGCATTGGCTCCTTTCTGGGCTTATGGTAAGCCTGGGATCGTCCCACTGAATCCCTCTGCTGTTGTTACCTTGCAGTCACTAGCCAACGTTGTACAGGCATCAAAGGAGGAGCTTTCCCTGTGCCCTGGTGTTGGGCCTCAAAAGGTGAGTGGTGGCTGTTGCCCCAAGCCCTTGAGCCCATCGGTTGGCACAGTGGAAGGGAAGCTTCTTCCCCTTTCCATAGTTGGGGGCTTCCCCTTTCTAAGCCAAGGAGAGCGCCTGTGCAAAGGGCATCCCTCGGTTGCTGCCCTTAACCTCATTGCAGCTGGTCTGTGGAGCCAGGGTTTTCCTCCAAGGAGGGAGACTGGCTGGCACAGGGGGGCAATGCGGCCATTTCAGTTTGGGAAGCCAAACCTGGTAGCCCAGGTAATATTGCTGAACGTCCTGTACTTTTTGGGGGAGAGGCCTGACAGAAGAGTTTGTAGAGCCTGGAAAGGCTTTTGGTGGGGAATACTTGGAATTTCATCAAAGGGGAAAGAGGCCTTTAAGGTTGGACTTCCAAAGTACCCGGACACCTCCCAAACCAACTTGCCCTCACTTGCACCTCTTCTTTCTCTCCAGGCCAAGAGGCTCTTTGACATCCTTCACGAACCGTTTCTGAAGGTGCCCAAGTGAGGAGGGGGCTCAAGAGCAGGATGATGCACAAGCTCCCAGAAGACCAGCAACACAACTCCCTCGGGGGAAGCCTTATTTTGCTATGTGAACATTGCGCAACAAAACAGACAATAAAACACCCTCATGAGACGCTCATGGCAGAGCCTTCAGAGCTCCTGAATTTATTTGGAAGGGCAGACAGAACATGAATAAAATGGGGACACTTGGCGGGAAGAAAGCTGTCCCTGCCCGGCTGTTAAGTTCCAGCTGCAAATAGTCCAGCCTGGTCCTCCCTCTCCCTTCTCCTGCCCTTCTTTTTGGGTCTGGGGGCCTCTCCGTTCCTTTGCCATGGCTCTTCCGGTCCCTCTGCCTCTTGCCAGAGGGGGGCAGCCCAGTCCAGCACGTTGGACTCCAAGCGCTGCTGCGTTTCTGTCCCCCGTCCCCATAGAGGCTCCTTGTCCAGCTTCTCCTTTTTGCAGGCCAGGAGTTCCCCAGGTGGGCCCAGGTGCTCTTCTGGAAGGTGCCCCAGACAGCTGTCCCCCGGCTCCTCCTTGATGGCAGCCATGCCCCACAGCTCCTCCGCTGCCCTCTCTCTCTTCTTCCTCTTCCCCTTCTTCTTCTTGCAGCTGGGGGGGTCCCCAGCAAGGTCCTCAGGGCTGACCCCCAGACTGTCTTCTGCAAGGCTCCCCAGAGAGGGGGCGTCCCCCGGCTCCTCCTTAAGAGTCCCAACACCCCACAGCCCCCCCCGCCCCCTTCCCTGGGCTCTGCTTGATGTATCCAGTGAGTTCCTCTCTGGGTGGCCCCAGACCCTCTTCCAGGAGGTTCCCCGGCTCCTCCTCCTCCTCCTCCTTGATGGCGGCAGCGGCGCCCCACGGCCCCTCCGCCGCTCTGTCTCGGCCGCTCTTCTTCTTCTTCTTCTTCTTCTTGCAGCTGGGGGCTTCCCTCGGACTCTCTTCTGGGAGGCTGCCCAGACAAGGGACATCTCCCGGCTCCTCCTTGACGGCGACGGCGGCGGCAGCAGCCCACAGCCCCTCTGCCACCTCCCTCTCGGGGGCTTTGCGCCCACCTTTCTCCGGCTCCCTCCCTCCCTGCAAGCGGAGTTCCCATTCAGGCTGCCAGGACCTGGAACCGGGATTCGGCAACTCCTCCGTCTCCAGCCGGGCCTTCCGCTGCTTCTCTTTCTTCCGGGCTCTCCTGCCCGGCTCCTCCGCCTCCCCCTTCAGCGGCCGCTGCTTGCCCCCCTCCCGGGCAGCCCTCCGCGGCGGCGCCCCCGAGGAAGGGAGCCGGGCCCCGAAGGGGAGGAAGCGCTGCTTGAGGCCTGCGGGGACCCGCGGGGGCGGCCTCTCCGCCACGGGGAAGAGCGGCCGGGGGCCGTCGGGCGCGCCGCCCCTCTCCTGGATCCTCAGGGAGGCCCCGAAGGGCTGGGCGCAGGTGAGCCGCTCCGGCGGGCCAGCGGCGATCAGCAGGCGGGCAACGCTCTCCTCCCGGGTCGCTCGGAGACCGTAGACTTTCTGGCTGCCGTCCGGCTGCGCCGCCCTCAGAAGCGGGGAGCCCAGTGGCGCCAGGCGGTGGCCGGAGAGGCTGCGGGGACAAGAGGCAGCTGGTCAGCCCCGCCGAACCGGCCCCGCGGCCCCCTTGGCGTCGCTCGCCAGGCAGGGCAGGAGGGGAAGGGCCGGTCGACACCCCCCCAACCCCGGTCCCCCGCGCACCTCTCCGGGCGGAAGTCGGCCGGGGCGCGGATGAGCAGCAGGCGCTTGCCGGGCGCCCCCAGGCTCTCCGGGCGGAAGGCGGCCCCGGGGGCCAAGCGCCGCGCGCAGAAGTCCTCCGGGCAGCGGAAGCGGGCGGGCCCTGCGGGAGGCCCCGAGGCCGCCGCCCGGTCCCCGCCGCGCGCCCCCATCTCCGCCGGGCCACGTGCGCCGCCCGCCGCGCACCTTCCGGGAGGCTCCATCCCGCTGACGGCAGGGGGCGCGGCCTTCGCGCTGCGCCTGCTCGCGCGTGACGCTGCCGCCCTGGCCCCGCCCCCGCTCGTCCCTTAAAGGGACCGCAGACCGTCGGGGAAGTCCGCGCGGGAGGGCTGGGCCGCGAGTCCGGCTGCCGGTCCCGTCGTCGCAGAGCGCGGCTGATGGGCCCGGCGGCGGCGGCGGCGCTTCACGCGGGAAGCCAGCAGTCCCCGCTTCCTGAGGCTCTGCCCGGAAGGGAGCCGCGCTGCTGCTGGGTTGGCCACGAAGCAGGCCCAGAGGGGGCACCGCGGTGGCCAGCACGGCCTCGCTTGTCCAGCATGTGGAAAGGGCGGGGCAAGATTCGCCGGTGCTTCGTCCGCCCCTTCGGTGGCCGGTCAGTGGGCTGCGGGGCGGTCCCTGGCTCGGAAGCGGTCAGGCTGGGCAGGGCCTGCTGGGCCCTGGGCAGCGCGCCGTCCTGCCGCTGGGTGCCGCTGTTGCGGCGGAGTTCGGTGCCCTGCGGGGCAACCGGTGGCGGCCCGGGTGGGAGAGCCTCGCGGGCGCGGCGCGGCTTGGGCGGGGGGAGGAGGCCCTGCCTGGGGAGGGCAGGCCCGGGCGCTGCTTCGGCAAGGCCGGGAGGCTGGGGGGGGCCGGGAGGGCTGCTTTGCCCTCCAGCCAATGTGGCGCCCGCCCAAGGAGAGGCGGTGCCAGCCGGAGGGGCCGCCGCCTCCCAGCTGGGATGGGGCCGGGGCAAAGACCGAGCAAGGGGCCTCCCCAGGCCCCTCTCTGCCCCAGGAAAGCGGCGGGCGCAGCTCCTTGGCTGAAACGGGCCCGCCCGCGCCAGGCTGGCCGTCCCCACCTTTCCCTCCTGTGCTCCAGGCCCCGGGCTCCTCCTTCCCGAGAAAGACTCCCCAGCGGCCGGGCTGAGAACCGCCTCCCTCCCTCGCGGCCTGCAGGCAGGGTGAGGCCCGCTGGGACCGGCTCCCCCCTTGTGGATGCTGCCGCTTCGCTTCCAACTTCCCAGGAGTGACCGGACTCGGGGGGGGGGGGGCGGCGCGGGGGGCAGCCGGTCCAGCTTCCTGGTTTCCTCCCTGGCCAAAGTGGGTCGGACCGGAGTGCACGGAAGGGGTCTCTGCCAAGTGGGCAGCAGGTGGGGGGCAGCCGCTTTGAAAGGCCTTCCCTGCGTGCAAGAGCTCTGGGCTCTTCGCATGCTGGTGGCTGAAGGGACCCACTGAAAAAAGACTCCTGCAGGGTCACCTGCAGCCGCCACTTGCTTGCTCGAGGTGAGATTTACTGGGAAGCTGCCTTCAGACCCCTGGGACCCCCCCCCCCCCCCCCCCCCCCCCCCCCCCCCCCGAGTTGGCTGCATTTTCCAATCTGCAGGTTATCTGCATCCTCTTAGGGCCCGGCCTGTCTTTGTAAACCCCCCTCACTTAGCATTTCCAGGCAGGGCGGCGTTCTGGGAGCCAGAGGCTGTCAGGAAAATGCCAAAGGGGGCTTTACCCTTGGATGTGGTGTAAGAAGAGCAGCTTATTATCAGTGGCTAAAGGCTACGAGCTTCCCCCAACCCCTCCCACTTCCCACTGGAGACCCGAGGGGCTTCCGAGAATCGCATCCTGCTCCTGCAAGGGCGGGGGGGGGGTGTTAATTTGAGCGAGGTCTCTGTGCCAGAAGGAGATCAGGAAGCCAAACATGCCCATCGGCCCAGCCCCACCTCACCTTCAGGCTCCCGAGATGCTGAGAGGTAGTCCAGCTCCCCCCACCCCTCTGGCAGGGCTAGTCATATTTCAGCACTCAGGCAGGCAGGGCTGTTTTGAAGGAAATGCGCTCCAAAGAAGTGGGGGCTTTTTCCTGAGCGTCCCTGATTGTAAACATCCCCCTGACCCCTCACCCGCCTTCTGGCCCTGTCCTGGGGAAGCCTTCAGGACAGGGAAAGGCGGGGGGGGGGGGCTTCCGTTCCCCAGGCGCTGCCCTCTGGCCTGGAGGGGACACCTGTGCGTCAGGGATGGTGGGCCGTGCCTGGGTCCTGCTCCCCACCCCCGTTTCTCTTGCCCAGCGGGAGTTGTCTCCTCGGTCCCCAATGGAGGCGATTGGCGAGCAGGGCTCTTGGGGGCTCCTGGGCCGGGGAGGCAACAGGCATGCAGGAGAAGGGGGAGGTGGGCTTGGGGCACCCCAAAGGCCTCTGCAGAAACCAGCCCCTGCCAGGTTCAATCCAGTGACAGGCTGGGCCACAAGAGCCACGGTGGCTGGATGAAGCAGGGCCCAGTGGGCTCTTTTCCCCAACCGCTGCCCTCCCCCCCAGCCTGTATCAGTTCTGGGATGTTTCCAGTGTAGGATCCTGGGCTCCAGAAGGGCTCCGGACCTCTTGCACAGCCTGTCCTCGGCCAAGTGGGAAGTGTCAGGAAGAAAAATTGTTTTTCTTGGTTCTTTTCAAGGGAAGGGAAGGGAAGGGAAGGGAAGGGGGGTCATTCTGGGAAGCCTTTCACTGCTGCTGCTGCTGCTGCTTTGCCTGCAGGAGCCCCGTTGTGTTCCCAGGAGGCTGCCGGGCTGGCCAAAAGGCCAGCTATTCTTCAGCCATCAGGAACGTTTACATCTTGCAGGATAAATGAGTGGCGTTTCCCGCTCTGTTTACAGCCGGACACGTCAGGTCAGGAGCAGGATTGATGGGGACGCGGCATGACTGCACTTTGTCTCCCAGCACAGATCCGGATGGGGGAGAGGCTGCCCGCCAGAGGCCAAGAGGCTGGGACAGAGCATGCCGTTCCAAGGCGGCCTGTCCGCCCGTCCAGATGGACGGCAACCAGGACTCCCTGGAGTGGAAACATGCACACCGCACACCAACAAGCCCACCACACTCCCCAGAATTTGTTGTGTTCCTAAAACAACACCTGGCTGATTTTAGCTCTTTATTTTTGAAATTTATAGGCCACTCATCTAAGCATCTTATAATATATTAGACTTACTGGATTTAAAAATTCAAATAAAAATCCAAATACATAACAAAATAAGCACGTTAATACATGCGAGAAAATAACCACCAGGCGGCGAAGGAGTTAAGTGTGTTCATGCAGCATTAACATTTCAAATTACGATATATTAAAAAGCTTCAGAAAACAGACCAGCCTTTGCCCAAGGCCAAAAAGAAATTTGGAACGTTTCTTTGTCGAGTACTGGCAGAAATAGAATTGGTGGCCCTGCAGCTATGCAGGAGAGGAAGGGCTGGCTGTTCCCTTGGGGTCTCTTCCGAGGACAGCCCAGGTCCAAACGTTAAAAGGGGGAAACACACCAGTGGCTATGAAGTGGGGTACCCCGTGCCCAGGATGGTGGCCTGGGATCAACTGAGCCGGTCCGAGGATGGTGGTGGTGGGGTGTCCTGCCTCCAAGCTGCTGGGGAAGGAAGCGGGTGGGGCTTATGTGCTGCTGGTTTCCCTCTCACCTGGCCCCCTTCGCAGATAGGATGGAGAGAAATGTGGAGGGGGGCAGATGTGGCAGAAACCCAACCAGGTGCTCACTCGGGTGGGTCGGGATCCTGGGATCCATATGCAGATGTTCCTCTATGGTTTAGGATCTCTTTCTATAGGCAGGGGGTCGGACTAGAAGACCTCCCAAGTCCCTTCCAACTCTTATGTCGGGTCTCCAGACTTGCCAACTTCTAAGACTTGTGGACTTCAATTCCCCAGCCAGTGTTGAAATCCACAAGCCTTAAAGCTGCCAAGTCGGAAGATGGCTGTGCTATGCGCTCAGAGCCTCAGAGACCCTTAGGAGGCGACCATGGGCTCCTTTCTTCTGGGCATCCGAACTCCCTCCCGCCAGCCGTTGCTCCAGCCTGGTTTGATGCGGTCCCCGGACTGGACCAGGGCTGTCTTTGCTGGGTCTCTCTGCATTTTCCTCCTTCCCTCGCCCTCCCAGGCTCATGGGGAAGTCCTCCTTGGTGCAAGACTCCCCCTGGGCTCGAACTGGGCTGAGAGGAGCACCAGCCGTTCAGAATCACCCATTGGCTATAAGGGTGGGTGTCCCTTTGGGTGGTCTAGGAGTGGTTGGATTTGTCCTCCGGCCCCCTTTTTATTCCCCCCCAGCAATCGCCCCCAAATCCAGCCCACATGGAGTGGTGCTCTTTCGCCACGGCCACTCCAGGCGGTCAAAGGGGGCTGTCGGCCACTTGCAGGAGGCTGCAGCCCAAGAGCTGAGCCCTCATGTCCAGCAGGCAGCTGCGCTGCTCCTCCGTAAGGCAGGGCTTCTTGGGAAAGGGCCAAAAGGTCAAGGCCGAGGGTGCCCAGTTGGGGTCAAGCAGGGGTCCTCACAGCTCAGCCCCTGCCCCCTTCTCCCTCAGCCCGCCCCTTTGTCGCTGCAGGCGGGGGGGCCTCCGGCGCATCCGGGAGATGCAGGCCAGCCCCAAGTGCGAGAGTCGGTGCAGCTGGACGCGGACACAGAAGACCTCGCGGGTGGCGATCTCGGAGAAGAAGGCCCGGTCCTGGCAGACGTCCACCTCGGCCCCTGCCAGCTCCAGGCTCTCCAGGGCCGCCAAGATGAGCTGCCGCTGGGCTTGGTTCTGCAGGCCCCGAACATCCAGGAGGGCTGCCAGGTGCTTCTTTCTGGGGGGGGGGGGGGGAGAAGAGGAAGATGAGGCAGGAGGGACGCCCACCCTGTCCTCTGCCTGGGGCCCACTGTGGCTGAGGTGCCTGCGGGATGCGGCTCTGGGGAGGCAGTTCCCATACAAAGAATGGGGAAGGAGTGTGGGGAGTCCTCGCCTTACAACCACAATGGAGCCCAACGTTTCTGTCCTTGGAGTGAGACCCTATGTGAGCTTTGCGCCACTTCATGACTTTCCTTGCCACTATTGTTAAGTGAGTCACTGCAGCTCTTAAGTTAGTCACATGGCTGTTAAGGGGACCTGGCTTCCCCAGAAATCAGAAGGTTGCCAGAGGCGATTACTTGGGACACGGCAATGGTCGTCAATACCAGTCATGTCTGGAGTGTGATCGTGTGAGCAGGGGGAGGCTGCAAAGGCTGCAGCTCAGAAACAGCAACTTTTTTCAGGGCCGTCATATGAACAGTCACTGAACAAGCTGTTGTAAGTCGAGGACATTGGGCAGCCGAGGCAACGGGCTACAATTGCGTGAGGGGCTTTCTCCCACCAACCCACCTCAGGCTGAGGCAGCCTGGACCTCTCCTGCTGAGGGTGCAGAGGAGGGGAGCCGCCCAGCCAGAGAGGCACCTGGCCGTAGGCAGAGTGCTTGGCCGGGTGCGGGGGAATAGCAAACCTCCCTCCTGCCCTGGCACCCTCCCCCAGGGAGCCCCTCCCAGCAGCTGACCCCCCAGGACCCCCAAGTGCTGGATGGGAGTATTCCTGGGGTATCCAGCCTCTGGGCTTCTAGGGGGTAGAGTGGCAGTTTGCAAAGCTCTCGTGTCTGAGGACCAAGTTGGGGACACCACCACCCCCGCTGTCCTGCAAGAGTGTTGACTGAAAGCCCGGCTGCTTCGGACGCTCATTACCCTCAGGGAGTTGGCAGGGCCCCCCACCATCAGCCAGGCCCCAAAGCCCGAGGATGGGGCGGCAGAGGCGGCAAGCAGCAGCTGCCATGGGGGGGCTCTTTCCTGGCACAGGGGAGGGGGGAGGGGGGGCTTGGCCAGGAGGCTGGGGGGGCAGAAGACCATCCAAGCCAGCGCAGCCCTGGAGTGGGGCTGGTAGCATGGCTGACACGCTGTTAGGAGGGCCCCTCTGCTCCTCCAAGCCACCCAGCTGGGGCAGCTTAGAAGGGTTGCTGGCCGCCCCTCTGCTCCGGCTGGCAGGCACGCTCTCCCCCCTCTGCAGGCTGGGCACCGTTGTGGGATGAATCCCCACTCTCCCAAGGGGTGGCAATTGGCATGTCCTGGGCACCGAGGCGGCTGGGGGGAGGTCCTGAGCCAGCGCCCTCTGCCAAAAGATTCCCTCCCGAAGACGTGCCCAGAGGCCCTTGGCGCCCCAGGGGAGCTTCCGGGCATCCTGGCAGAGCCAGTGTGGTTCTTGTCCCGCTGCCAGCCCCAAATGGCAGTCTGGCAGGAAATGGGCCCCAAGCTCTGCTTCCTGTCTGCAGCCCAGCCACTAGTTCTGCTCTGATGGACAGCTTCGTCCTCTCTCTCTCTCTCTCTCTTTCCTTTCAAGAAACAAGAAGTCCAGATAAAACAGGAAACGTCCTTCAGCCACCCTTAAGGAGCGATCTGTCGCCTCGAAACAATTCCTAAGGATGCAATCAGCAGGAAGATGGAAAGAAAAACAAGGGGGGAGGCATGATAAGGCCCGGCTTTGCCCCCCCCCCCCCATGTGACGCAGCCGGCTGGTAGCCAGCTGAACCGTGTGGGCAGAACGGGGAAGGGAAGGGAAGGGTATTTATAACTCCCCAGCCGCCTGGTCCTGGGAACTGGAAGGGACAGTCCTGCTTCCAAGAAGCGGCTCCTTTGGGGGAAGGCAGAGGAGGACACAGACGGCTCCCTGCAGGAAACCTGGGAGCGTCATCTACCTGCCTCAGTTTCCCCTGCAGAGATCAAAGGGTCCTCAAGGGACGAGGGGAACAGGCAGAGGCTGCCAAGGGGCAAGGTGGCTGCGACCACCCGACACCCTTGGAGCCGAGAGCCGATGGGCAGGGGTCTTCTGGGTAGAGAGCTCCGGGTGGTCTCTGGAAGCCCACGGCTGAGGGAGGAGGTGCTGTCCCCAAGGCCGCCTGCCTTCCTCACAGACATGGCCACTACCCTCTTGCGATGGGGGGCAGGTCTCTGGGGGTCCTAGCAGCAGCCCCCCCTGCACTACTCCTTTGGGAGGGAGATTCATCCTCCGCCAAATACCAATTCTGAGTGGGGCAGTAGCCTCCACCTCCCCACCACCCGGTGGATGTAACTCGGGCACGTTCTTTCATCCAGAAGAAGAGCCTGGCTCTCAACGGGACCCGGTGTGGAACGGGGCGGACTCTAGCCTGGGCCAGACCCAGTTCATTGTTGGCCCAAGGCTGGAGTGGAGTGGAGCCTCGGTTGTGTCCTTGGGAGACCAGTTGTTTGGAAGGAGTCAGAGGGTTGATGCAGGTTGACCAAAGGGTGAAACGTGGAAGGTTTTCCGTGGCTCTGTTTGAATGCCGAGGGGAGAGAGGCCAAAGCATTGCCTCTTCTGGTGCCAAACTTGGCAGAAGAGCTACACCAAGAATGAGCAGCCCAACAGCCCCAAACCTAGAAGGGGAGAAGGGGAAAGCCAGCCTGGCAGAAGCTGGGCTCAACGGCCCTTGTCTTTATCTCCCTCTTGAAGGCCTCCATGGACTGGCCCATGCAGTTACAAGGAACCCATGACTCCCGGGAGGAGGCTGGATTACAAGTCCCACCTTCCCCATGCAGTAGTTCCATGACTGGGGGTGGTGGGTGTCTTGTTCCACCTCCAGAGGTCCAGCCTGCCAAGGGACCACTAACTGACCAAGGGGGAAAGAGGCTCAGAGTGACCAGAGGGACGAGTGGCCAGAGCTGAGATCTGATACACTGGAGGACCCCAGATTGGGGAAGGGTCACTTTAGGATGGGAACCGGCCAGCCCCCCAGAGGAGGAGGAGCCTCACACGGCCGAGATATGTTTTGTGTTCAGAGGCACCAGCAATGGCCCTTCCCCTTCCCCAAAGGGCCTCCGCCCTGATCAAGAGGGTCTGCTCCAGCCAGGCTTCTGCAGGCCTCTTGATGTGACGGCCAGGACGCCTGCCCATGCTCTGGGCGCCCCAGGCTGGTTCCCCTCCCAGCCCCGACTCACTGCACGTCAGGAAAGGCCCTGGCCAGGAAAGCCACTTCCATCTGGATGGCCGGCGTGTCTTCCAGCTCCAGGATTCCCGCCAGGTGGGGCACCACGGAGTCCAGCCAGGAGGAGGAGGATTCCTGCAGGAAGGGAGGAGACGAGGAACCTCAAGGGGAGGCAGCTAATAATAGAGAGACCCTCGCTGGCCTAGGTGGGGGATCTGGCCTGCCACACTTGCAAACCGAGCCCCTCAGGAAGGGGAGGCCTGCCTGCCCACTGCTGGGAGAGGGGAAAGAGAGTGCCTGGCTCTCTTGGGGGGCTGCCAAAGGATGCAGCCTCTGTGCGCTCTCACAGAGCCAGAGGCCGGGCAAGGCGGAGGACATTCCTCTGGCCCGTCCGAGGTCCCAGGAGATCCCTCCACCCGCTTAGCCACCGTCTCCAGGGGACTGGATGCCCCCTTCTTCATGTCCAATCCTGTGGGGAGGCGGCCATGGGACAGAAAGGCCTGGAGCCACACTTCATACCAGCTGAACGAAGAACTCTTGTAGCTGCCTGGCCTCGCCCCGGAGCCTGCTGGCCACCTTGGCCCTCATCTTGGCCGAAGTGCAGATGATCCGCACTCGCATCAGTGGCCGGACGTACTCGATCAGCACCCGCCGGTGCACCTCCCTCACCAGCATCTGGGGGGCGGGGAGATCAGAGCTGGCAGAGGGAGGGGCTTCTGGGGCAGAAGAGGGCACTATGGGGGCAGCCCCAGATCTCTCTTTGGCAGGAGGCGGCCTTGGCCGGCCCTCCGTGGCAGTCTGGGGCACGGCTGCTCGGAGGGGAACCGGCCCCTGCAGGGCCCCAACTGCTGGCAGAGGTTGGCACACCCACCTCTCCCCCCCGGGCGGCTGGGCAGAGGCCTTTCTGGAGGGTCTCCAGCTCTCACCTGGTAGGGCCCCAGCTTCATCCTGCTCAGCTTCTGAGCGTGCTCTGCCAGTAGAGCCATGATGGTGGAGAAGGCCTCATGGTTGCTGAGCCACTTCCGCTTCATCAGTTTGTAGAAGTAGGGCTGTTTTGGGGAGAGGGAGGGGGAAGCAGGTCTCAGATGCAGCCTTGGAGCAGCTCTGGAGTGAGGGTGGGGACTTCCCTGGCTCCAAGCCAGGCCTACTCAGGACAGCTCACCCCGAGGGAACCCACCCACTGAGCCGGTTGGGGGGGGGGGTTTCTTGTGTCAGCCCACCCGATCTGCCTGTTCTCAAAATGTGGAGGGAACATGGTTTATGGGAACCATGATCTAGCCCCCTGGTTCGGCTCTCCATCTGGGGCCTTAGGCAGAAAGGTGGGCAGCGGCACAAGCCTTCCCTATGGACCCCTCCTCCTTGCAGGCCCCGGGAGACCCTGGGGTTACCTTGAGGCTTTGGAAGAGCTGGTCGGCCAGCACTCGGTTGCCCAGCCGGGTCACCCGGTCAAGGGACAAAACTGCCAGCTGCTTTGCGATCTCACTGTCCGGGTGGCCAAAGCTGGCCAGGTTCTCCAGGTAGTCCCTAGAAGAGCAGCCCCGTCAAGCAGCTGTGGGCGAATTGCACAAAGCCAGCCAGGCTTACAACTGGGGGGGGAGGGGGCGCAACCTCCTTTCCTCCCCATTTATTTGAGGCCCAATGAGGAGGGCTCCCCAGCTGTCATCAGGCCAGGACTGGCCACTCACCTGAAGGGTGGGCAGCAGTTGACCAGCATGATGGTCCGGCCCATGTAGCTTTCAGGGCTGAGGCTGCTGACCGCTTGGCCTTCGTGAAACTTTTCGACTTTCTTCTGGAAACTGAAGGGGGGGAGGGGCAAAGGGAATGCCGGTATGGGAGCAAAGTAGTGGAGCACCCCCCAAGGCACCTGTTTTGCCTGGCCGTCCGTGCCACCCTCCCCCTGCCGAGGTTGGCCCCTCCAACACAGGAAATCCCTCCCTCCATGTCTGCAGCAATCCTGGATCGGAACCTGCCAAGTTGAAGAAATGGGCCCCCTCCTTTCACCCTAGAAGGGCTGGTTCACCAGAGACCCCCTTTGGCCACTTTCGGGATGCAGGAAGATTGGCCCCCCCCACCTAGTGGCCCTGGAGACAAGCCCACCCGGGAGCCAGGCTCTCAGAAAACCGGCACGTCAGGAAGCCGACAGCTAAAAATAGTCCCCGGCCGGGCTCTGGCCGTCCACCCCAGAATCCCTGACCGCCAGGCCCTTCGGCTCCACCTCGCTGGCATTTCCTTGTAAATGGGCCACAGCAGCTATTTATACCCCAAGGTGAATCCATTCCTGGCACCCAGTTTGAAGTGGACATGTTGTGCCATGTTTCCCTTTCAGCCCATCGTGTGCCCGCCCTGCGCCACCCCCTGGCCTCCCTTTGCCCTGGGAAGCACAGGCAAGCACAGGGCAGTTAGCCAGGTGCCAGACACCCCTCAAGGAGAGAGGATGACTAGCAGGACCTTTGGGGGCCTGGGGGCAAAAGCCAGACGTGCCCTCCATGGTGCCACCTCTTGGTTTCTCCCCTGCCTTGGACAGAGCTGCCCCAGATGTGATGCCCTGAAGCCAGGGTTGCTCCCTTGAAGACTGGCTGCCCCTGGATGCTGCCCCTTCAGATGCTGCAGCCATTGGGCACTCTCTTGTGCCCCATGCCCAGCTCCTTCCTGGGCAATAGTACCTCTGCAAGAACTCCACCAGGCTGGCGAGGCAACAATGGGCCACCCTCCTTCCAAAATCCTCTGTGATTTGCGGGGCTTTGTTGACATGTCTCTTCAGCACCTGCAGGGCGAGAGACGGGCTCAGCACAACCCACAAGGCCTCCCGGGAGATTCAGGGAGGGTGGGGAAGTTTCCTGTGGCGAGAAAGAGGGAAGGGGGCAGCTGCCCCCTTTGCTGCGAGGGTCAGCATGCCACCCTCAGAGGGACCCCTTTTCGGCCTGGCCTCTGATGCCACCTGTGTATTTGTGCAGTGTGCTGGCGGTCTCCAATACTTTGCACTTCTCATCATCCCCAGCCAGCAGCGTCAGGCATGTTCCAATGGCCCAGCGTGGCAGAGAAGGGACTGGGCCCAGGGATGGGGACAGATGGCAGCTCCCATCACCTTGCGGGAATCGTTGGGGGCAGGACGGACCTTCTAGGGCTGCATTCCCACAGAAGGCCAAACCTGGTTGCTTTTAATCCTGGTTTGGGGCAGCAAGCGCTCAGGCCAGGGCTCAGCCCTGGCGGAGGGCAGATTCCCGCCACAGCAACCAAGGACGCTGGGCATTGGGTCCGAAGCCAGCCTGAACCTTGGTGCCTCGGCTGGGCTAAGCCCTTGCCCACTTCTCCAGCCAGGCCAATGGATGGAGTGGCTCCTGGCTACCTGCTCCCAAGGGTCAGTCCAGGGCTGGGAAGCGGGGTGGGGGGAGCCTCCTTGGTGGGTCTGGTGTGGGGCCATTTCCTGTGGAGCCAAGTGCCCTGGAAGGAAGCCTGCTGCCCCAAGCAGAAAGGGGGTGAGGGTGAGATTCCAGGGCAGAGTGGGAACCCCAACCTACCAGGATGACCTTGCTGGACAGGCCAAACTGAAAACTGTTCTCCTTGTCTTCCTGGGCCCACCGCGCCTCCTCCTCCTGCAGCTCTTGGATCATCTCCCTGACGATCGTCACCTGCAGATGCCCCAGAGAGTCCAAGGTGAGGGGGGCACCCACGGCTTGCAGCTTTGAGGATATGGGGGAGGGGGGGAGACCTCTTGAGGTCACCTGGCTGGCTGTCACTTCCCCCAGGCTGCCCTGCAGGAGGGTTTTGAATGGCTTCATGCCGTTTTTAGGACTGAGCAGAATTAGGGAGAGTTGGGTCTCTGGGGCCCCCTTGCAAGGCCACAACCACCTAGATGCTATTTGGCCTCAATGGGTCTCCCCCCACCTCACTCCTGGCCGGCCATTACCTTCACGCTGGCCATGCACTGCTCCTCCAGGCTCCGCTGTGTTTCCGGGGACAGGAGGGGGCCGAGCTCCTGGGGCTTGACCAGGGGGGAGATTTCCGGCCGGCTGAGGACCTCCCTGGGGGAGAGGGGGAGGGGGGGCAATTCTCGGCACAATCCAGGCTCCCGCAGAGTGCCTGAATGGTGTCACCGTGCCAGCTCTGTGGCCAGAAGCAGCCGGGCATCGCCAGAGGGTTTTGCTGGTGGGGGGGCTGAGCTCTGCCACTGAAAAGGGATTTTGGGGAGGCTCCATTTCCCTCCCAGGGAGAGTTTGTCAGGCAGAAGCTTCCAGCTGGGCTGAATTGTAAGAGAACTCTGCACCCTCCGGGGCCGCCCCCTCCCCCGCCCCAACTACCTGCCCATTTGGGTCCCAGGAGGGTCCATCTCGCAAAGGGTCCCGGCCTCCCCCTCCCCCTGCCTACCTTTGGTAGATGTTGCTGTTCCAGTCCAAGACGAAGTAGAGCTCAGAGAGGCTCAGCTGCTTCCGGACCCCTTCGGCCAGGCAGCGAGCCAGGCCCCGGTGGTAGCTGCCCAGGTAGACGCCAAAGGCCTGGTACTCCTTGGGGTAGGCCTGCAGCAGGTGGCCCCTGACGCTGCTCAGGTCTTCCACCGTGCACTTGGCCAGCCGGTCCATCTGGGTGGCCAGGGTGCCCGCCCGGCCCTCCATGCACTGGCACAGCTTCTGGCCCACCAACCGGTCTACCGCCTCGGCCCACTGCTGCCTCATTTTCCGGGGCCGGGCCCCAGGGGCCCCCACAGCATCTGCCTGGACCTGGCACCACCTGCGGTCAGCCTCTTCCTCCTGCTCGATGACCTGCACCAGTTGCTCCAGGGGCGGGTAGGCACTCTTGGCAGCCAGCGCCTCGGCCAGCACCGCCCAGAGCTCCTTCTGCAGCGCCTGGTAGAGCAGGGTCACGTCCTTGGCCTTCCGGCTGCCATCCTTCCCGCCGCCCCCCTGGGCGCACTCGGCCTCCAGCTCCACGATGTGCCGGTCAGCCAGGCCGAGGTCCCGCTGATGGATGAGGTGGAAGATCTCCAGGACTGAGCGAGGGACACAGGGAGGAAAGGAGCCTGAGAAAGGGGGGCTCTGCTGCCTGAGACCCCAAATGAAGAAAGGCAGCCCTCAATATGCAGTGAAGGGCCGGAGGAGGTGGAGAGGAGAGCCGCCCAGAGAATCACCAAGACTTGGACACGACTGGACAGAGACCATCCTCCATCCTCCTCCATCATCCAAGAGATGCAGCCAGTGTGAACCTCTGGGCACCTCCGTCGTTCTGAAGGAAGCAAAGGAAAGGGGTCCCCAGGGCCAAACCCTCCAGACCACTGCTCTGGCCTCCTGGATCAGGGCACTGCAAGGGCAAGGGAGGGTGGACTGTCCGCCCAGGGACAAGGCAACCTGCCCCCCACCCAACACCCACAGCTGGCATGCTTGAGGTGCCCCTCCTGAGAAGGGTGGATCCCTTGCTGGGGAGCACCAACTCACAAGCCCCCCCCCTCGACCTCTCCTATGTGCCAGGGCTGGAGGAAGTAGGGCCAGTTGGAAGATGCCCTGCAACCCGAAGGGTCCTGGCAGTCCTGGGGGTTGATGGGGGAAGAGGGGCCTGGGCTTCGTGCACATCCTCTGCTTGCCAGAAGCCCAGATCTGGCATCCTCGTCATCACAGGAAGGAGCCTCCCTTGCCCGCAGCCCTGGACGGCTGAGGGTCCGGCTAGGCTGAACGCAGCTGCCTCTTCCGTTTCCCTGCCCTCCGTGGGGAGGGGGGGAAATGCCCCAGACGGGATGACGCAGCCGCCTCCGGCCACCACTATGACCTTATCAGCCGAAGGGCCAAGATCTGCTGCGGGAGGGGAGGGGGCTCGCAGAGAGCAGCAGGCATGGAAGGGGGCCCTAGGGGTGGGCTGGCACGGCCTTGGCTCTCCAGTAAGCAGAGCAGCACCGCTAGCTGGCCCTGAGCCTTTGGGGAGGGGAGGGAGGGTCTTCCCAGCCTGGGGGGGGGGGCAGCTGGGTGGCTTCTGCACGGCTGGCCTCCCAGCGCCTCCTCCTTGGCGCCTTCTCTGGGAAGGTCACAGGCCGCTGCTCAGGAGGCCCTCCTGCAATCAGGCGCTGAATCACGGCCGGCCGGGGAACAATGAGCCCGAAATATGCGCACAAAGGGAAGAGACGCTCATTAGACCTGATAAACAGCCTGGCCAAGGTCACCGACGCCCAGCGCTGCTCCTTCCCTCCGTGGGGGGGGGAGGGCCCCTTGGACAGCCAGCCGATGGACCTGGGAACCCAGGGTTCTCCAGTGGCTGAGGAAGGGCCCCCAGGATAGGGGGAGATGCCTGGCCAGTTTGGGGGGTGTCAGGGGGAAGGGAGGGGGGGTCACCAGGTGATCTTGGCTGGCACGGAAGTCTGGAGCAGCCCCTCCTGCTGGCCAAGCCCCATCATGGCTAACCCCCCCTTGGAAGGAGGGGGTGCTTTCTGGAGTATTTACATTATACAGGCAGCCCTTGACCTATGACCACAACGGAGCCCAAATTCTATGTTGCTAAACAAGACATTTGTTGAGTGAGTTTTGCCCATTTTATAACCTTTCTTGGCTCAGTTGTTAAGTGGATCACTGCAGTTGATGAGTTACTAAGCCAATTGTTAAGCAAATCTGGCTTCCCCATTGACTTTGCTTGTTAGAAGGTTGCCAAAGGGGATCACCTAACCCCCCCGGACACTGCGACCGTCATAAATGTGAGTCAGTGGCCAAGCACCTGAATGTTGACCGTGTGACCGCAGGCAGGCTGCAAAAGGGACACTTTTTTTCAGTGCCATTGTAACTCTGAACAGTCACTAAATGAATCATTGTACGTTGAGGACTCCCTCCTGTACTTAGGAGATCTTATTAACCTGCAGTTGCTGTGAACTGCCCAGAATCTGGGAAGAGGCGACCAACGAGCAAAGCTGTCGGAAGAGATCAAACGCACCAGCTTGAAACCAATCGGGGCTCCGCGTATTTGGGGGCCGTTTCCTTGACCAGCCTCTCTCCTCGGCTGTGTGCAACAGCCCCAAGAAGGCGCCCAGCGCACGGGGGCGTTGCTAAGAGGCAGCAGCGGACTGAGACGGAGGGGGTCCCCCCCCAAGGCCCCCCTGGAATTTTCTAGGGACACAGCCGGCATTGACAGTGGAAGAAAATCAATACAAGCAGGGGGTTCATGCTACAGGCAGGCAGTGACTGGGCCCCTGAGCCCCAGACGATGGCTGGACAGGCCACACCGGCTGGCCCACCTCCGGCTGCCTCGGGCTGAGCTGCTCACTCACGGAAGGGACTCCACTACGCAAGCAGGGACAGGAGTACACTGGAAGGAAGGGGGAGGTCTGGAGGACCCCCAGACCTAAGCGAGCAATTGGGACCTCCCAGCTGGCCCCTGGATTAGGCATTCTCTGCAGCCCCGCCGAGGGCTCCGCTGGCCCGGGGGCCTAGAGGGGTACCGGGCTCCCAGTTGGGTCTGGCAGGTCAGACTCACCCGAGAGCGGCTCCTTGGGCTTGGGGTCACTCTTCTCAGCCGCTGGGGCCACCTCGGAGCCCTCCGTCTGGTTGAGCTTCTCCACCAAGGACGCCCGGCGCACCTTCCCGCCCAGCCCAATCTTCAGGAAGGAGCCGCGCTTGGCAGCCTCCCCGCAGCCGTTCTCCTCCGCCAGGCCGCAGTCCGAGCTGTAGAGGCCTTCCTTGCGGCGCCCGTTGAACCGCTGCAGCAGGCTGAAGTCCTCCGAGCAGCGGCGTGGCTTCTTCTTCTCGGGCACCCGCTGGCCCAGGCTGCCCTCCATCAGGGGCAGCATGATGCGGTCCAGGAAGGACCGCCGGTCAGAGGCCTGCTCTCCCCCAGGTGACCGCTTCTCCCCACCCTTGCGGCCCTTGCCCAGGCGGAAGGGGCTGAGCCCCACCAGCTTCTCCAGGGTGGCCCGGCGCCTGAAGTGGTCCTCGGGGCTGCTGCTGAAGAGGCCCCGTTCAAAGTCCGCCCTGTCCCTTGGGAGGGACCTCTCTCGGCGGGGGGAGATGCCCCCAAGGAAGGAGTCCTTCTCACTCTCCTCCAAGTCCTCCTCGAAAGGGTTGGTGCCTGGATTATCCCGGGTCAGGATCAACGTCCCGCTGGGGCTGCCTCCCCCACCACTCTCCCCGGGGACCCTGCCGGCCACCTTGAGCTGACGGGGGTTCTTGAGCACCGGCATGGCGGCTACCTTCCCTGGGCCCTGCGGAGGAGAAGCGATGCTCAGCCATTGCTGCTAGGAATCGCATGGATGCCCTCAGGGGGGCCCACAAGAGATCTGGGGAGGGACATCCCAGCAACCCCCCCCTCCAAATTCTGCAGCCAGATTCAGATATGGGGCCAGCCAACAGTGGCTGTCTTTACCCAACCCAGGGGCCACAGAACGGGGTTCCTCATTGACAGTCGAGGGCTCCACCTAAAGCAAGGAGGCATTTGCTTCTCCACTCAAATCGGGGACTTTGCCGTCGGGTTAAAAGGAGAGGGAGGTGCTCCCCCCACAGCAAAACTTCTTGGAAACTCCCCATGCAAAGACCTGGCAGCATTAGGAGAGGAGCGATTGGAAGGCCTGAGGAAGGAGGGGAAACGCAGGCAGGCAGCAGGGGGCCCGTCAGGACCCCACCGTGGCCCCCGCAGAGGGGAGACCCAGAAAAGCCATGTCGGAAGAGAGCAGGTCGTCAGCTGGAATGGACCCACCAAAGTGCTACTCCCCAGGAAGCCCGTGGGGCTCTCCCTGACCCCCCCCCCACTTGGCTCAGGAGGTTCGCCACCCCCACTTTGGGGGCAGGGCAGGGGGCAAAGGTGAAGCTCCACCTCCCTCCCATGGACTCCCAACCCACAGAATCAGTGGTGGAGGCAGCATGCAGGCAGGTTGCTTGTTGCTTTGCTCCCCACCTCCGTGCAGCTGCATGACCCCCTCCCCCTTTTCTGCTTCCTCTTCCTACTTTTGGAGAAGGTGGGACGGGAGGCCAGGATCTTCTGGCTGCAAGGATGCCTCTGACAGCCAAAGCCATTCCTTGCGATCAAACAGTCTGTGCCCCCCTCCACAGAGGGGCGCCTGGCTGCTAAGACCGCAAAGACGGGGCGCCTTGAGGGACAAGGCAAAAGGGGGGAGGACGGAGAGAGGGAGGCAAACTCCAGGCTCTCCACATCAACAGAGCCCCCCCCCTCCCCCCAAGGAAAAGGAGGAAAATAAAGGGAGAATTGCAGAAGTTCAGCAGCAATGACAGCTCCCACGTTCCTTAGCCTGGCTGAGGAGACCAAGCCCACTTTCTGCCCCCGGGATGCTCCTCGGAGGCTGGGTCCAATGTTCCCTTCTGTGGCTCCAGAAGGCAGGGTGGCTCAGCAGCTCACTTCCACTTTCTCTTCCTTCCCTTCTTGCCTAGCCCCACCTCGGCTCACCTGCCCACACAGCCCGGAGGCTGCGGCCTCCTCCGTAAGGGAGAAGGGGTCCGCATTGCCGGAAGGCGCCTGGGGCCTCCCTTCACTGGACAGCCAGCTTCTCCCTCCCAGCAGCTGCCGCAGCCGCCAGGGGCTCCGAGAGTCCGCAGAGCCCCGGCAACCCCGCTTGGGAAGGCGGGGCCCATGAAGGTTGGGTCACGCCTCAGTCGCGGCAGTAGAGACCTTGAGTTGGGCTAAGGGGACCCTCCAGGAGCTGGCATGCAGGGCTCTGGCCAGCTCAGGCCCCCTCCTGGGCAACTGCTGACAGAGCCATTGGGGGAAACCCAGGGTTGAACAGCCCTCGGAAGGAAAAGGTGGAAACAGCAGAAGAGAAGGCTGCCCACCTTGGGAACTTGGGCGAAAATGCCCAGGTGGCAGAACCTCTGCAAAGGGGTGATTGAGCCTCCCCAGTGAAGGGGCTCCAAGTCAGAGTGGGAGGGTATGGACTCACCCTGCCCAATGACCACTCTTGAGCCAGGCTCTCCAGACCTGCTGGACTACAACTCCCATCCTTCTCCTCCAGCACGTTTTGCACTGGGCCAGAGGGGAGGATTGGAGAGTAAGACTCTTGACTCTTGTCCCGCAAGCCAGGAGGAGGAAATTCCTCCTGCAGGGAAGTCCAGCCTTTGCTGAGGTGTGTGGCGGGGGGGGGGGGGAGGCAGCCTCCAAGGAGCCTCTCTACATCTCTAGGCTGCCAAGAAGGCTGCCACTTTTTGCCTTCAAAAACTGAGGGGTTCTGGGCTGGTCTGTCATAACTTCGGTCACTAAGTGGCCGGTCATTAAGTGAGGGCTACTGTATGCATTTGTGTATGCAAGTATGCACATTCTGAGGAGGAGAGGGATTATCTGGAGGATGATCACCTCAATTAAGGCCCCGTCATACCAAATGCAACTTTAGCCCGCTTAGAAGAAAAATCCACAAATTGCGCTCCCTCGCCAGTAAATTTCCAGCCGGTTCACCTGTGGTGGCCTTGGCAGGCAGGAGGAGGGGAGGCAGCAAGGGGGCAGTCAGAAAAAAGCCAAGAGCAGGAATGAGGACAGGGCAGGCAGGTCGGAAGAGACCCTTCCTAGTTTCTCCGGCTGCAAGAGAGGCGGGTGGTGGGATGGGAAGAGATGCACCTCCGGGCTGCCCAGGCTTTCTTACTGTCACTTTCCAATAAAATAGGATCATCATCCAGCCATGTTCCCTGTTTAGTCTACCTTGCAAGGCTGGCAGCAGCCAAAGCTAAGAACAGGAAGCTTTTGCACCACTTGGCTCCCTCCTTTGGGTCTGCTTCCGGGTCCGAGTTGGAGACCCCCAGTGCCAAAGACGAATGGGTGGGGAAGGCTGGCAGGGGGTCAGAGGAGGGGCTCCCCTGCCGAGCCTTGGGCTCCTCTCCAGAGAGGCTGGCCAGATGCACCGGAGGGACGAGGGTGCCCGATTCTGCACCCAGGTTCAGTCTCTAGACCCGAAGGCTGCTCTCCAGCCACCCCCAGGAGCTCCCCATCACGGGCCACACTAAGCAATTAAGCAACCCAGAACATGATGCGATAAGCAGCAATAATCCCGAAGCGGACAAGGGTTCAAAGCCAAGCTGGACCCACAGATATGCTCCGTAGTCAGTTCAAAGCCAAGCTGGACCCATGAACTGCTCCGTAGTCAGAGCTAGCTGGTGCCAGCAGCAGGGCACTAGATGCCCCAGAGGGGGTCTGCACCCCTGCCAAGCCCAAATTAAACCGGCCACTTCCAGGAGGTCCAGCAGGTAAGACCCCAAATGCCTCTTCAAGTCCCCAGGTGTCCAAAGCGGGTCGAGGGAAGAAACCCCTCGTTCGAGAGCGAGTCCCAAAGCCTGAGGGGTTTCAGAGATTGCCCGGCCCCAGAGACAGCAGGGGACGTTGAAGGGAAGTGATTGGCTTGCATGCAAAGGGGTGGAACTCATTGGGGTCCCTGGAACAGGGGCCAGAAACCATCCTTCTTTATGGTCAGTCCTGGATCTTAAAGGAAGGAAGACCTGCAAACACCCAGAAAGGAGCACAAGTGACTCAACATCCATGGAAAGCCCCTCCCCAAGAGGAGAGAACTTTGCCCCTCACAGCAAAAGAAAAAGCAAAGGGGGCAGGGAATGAGAGAGGGAATGGGAAAGGGGGGTCTCCCCTTTTTATATCTCAGAAAGGAAGGATTAGGGAGCCTTCCAGGAAGCTATATGGATTTTTAGAGTTCCCCCCCCCCATCCCAAGGATGGGCCCTCAGCCAAGAGAAGTTATGGGTCTCTTGATACCAGCCATTCGGGGAGGGCCAGGGCAAGGCTCGCCCCTTTGCAAGCTTCCTTTCAGCTAAGCTCGGCCCGGTGGGTTCTCAGGGGTCCTCTGCCCACCAGCCCCTCCCGGGATTCATGTCGGGACTCCAAAAACCTTCCTGCCAGGAGGGAAACAGGGACCCCCAACTCCAGTCTGACATCCCTCCCAATAATGGTTAGAGGAATCTCAGGGGCTTTCAGCCTGTCTTCCGCTGCAGGTCAAGGAGCAACAGAGCAGCTGCCCCCCCCCCCCCCCCAGGAACCCCGACTGAGTGGAGCCCAGCCAGCTGCAAGCCGGGCACAGACTGGGGCTGGGGACAGAGGTGACTTTTTCAGTTGGCATGGCTACCCACCTCACCCAACCAACACTGGGCAGCTCACAAGAGCACAGACAGAAGTTTTCCCCGCACCCAAGGAGCCCCTCCTCGAGACAAAGGGGGCACAAGAGGGCAGCTCCCTCTGTGGAAAGTTTGCCCAAATTACCCTCAAAGTCTGCAGTGGGTAGAAAAGGAGGCAAGGGCTTCCCAGGGTCCGGACTGTAGGATGGCCGAGGCCCCTTGGGGCCTGCCTGGATGGAAGCTGCAGCCCCACCCCCGAAGGAGAGCGGGGAGAGGGGTGGAAGGCTCCTCTGAGGCCCCCCTTCCAGCTGAGCAGAGTCCCTACCTTGGTGCCTTCCCTGCAGGCTGCCCCTCCTCTCGGGCCCTCTGGCTGCTCTGGGCAGTCGGGCTGGGGAGGCCAAGGAGGCTTGGAAGGAAGCCCCTCCCAGGCCGGAGGTGATTCGGAGCAGGGCGGCTGTGTGTAGCTTGGGCGATCTTGTGACTCCTCTCCTGTGGGTCTGGGCAGGGAGGGCGGGGGTCAGCCCCAGGCGGAAAGCAAACCAGGAAGCCTCAGGTTCAACCGGGCGGGAGCCGGGGAAATTCCAGCTCTGCCAGCCCAGAGGAAGGAGACCCTTGGCAGATGCCCTCCGCCTGCCTCCCAAACAGGCGACTGCAGTCAGATGCTTGGGGGGTGTCAGATAGAGCCCCCCCTTTCTTCACCCTTCTCCAAGCTACAGGCTGGGTTTGCATGCTTTCCTTGTCACGGTTTGGGCTTAGCTTGTTTGGGGGGGGGGGGGCTCAGCCAGCATCATTTACAAACCAGGATTCAGACAATCCTCGACTTACGACCACAATGGAGCCCAACATTTCTGTTGCTAAGTGAAATTGGTTAAATGAATTTTGCCCCATTTTATGATCTTTCTTGCCGCAGTTGTTAAGTGAACCCAGCTTCCCCACTGCTTGCCAGAAGGTGGCCAAAGGGGATCATGTGACCCCAGGAAATTGCAGTGGTCGTAAGTATGAGTCAGCTGCCGAATCTGAATGCCGACCTTGTGACCTCAGGGAGACTGCAACTGTCACGCAAAAAATGGATCCCAAATCACTTTTTCCAGTGATTTTCCTGGTAACTCTTTCTAAATGAACGGCTGGCTGTCCATCCAGGACTCCTTGCACGTCGGTTCCATTTTGTGAAATAGGCCACGGTTGCCCAAAGCCATGATAGGCTGCATCCCAGAAGCAGGTCTGTCAATCTCTGACCCTCAATGCCTGGGGCGCCCAAACCTCTCCACTGCTCATAGGGGGCAAGGAGCAATTCAAAGAGCAATTCTGGGCAGGGGTCTCTCTCGTCAGCCGCTTTCCTTGCTTCTGCTGGAGACTCTTCCGCTGGCTGACCCCGCCTGGACCAGGGAGCGAAAGGGCCAAGCCGGGCCTGCTCCCCAACTGTCCCTGGCCAGGCCTGGGACCCCATGGAGACCGGAAGGCCCAACCGGGGAGGGGGGGGTGCCTCCTCCATCTTTGTTTGGCTGGCTGTCCTCGGCCGGATCCCGCCCCCTGGCGGCCACCTCCTTCAAAGAGTGGCAGCCCAAAGCGGGCAGCTGGAGCCCGGTCTCCGGTGACCGTTTCTGCTGTCACGGGTGGCATCCGGGACCCACAGCTCTGTGGCACGGTGGGGCCTTTCTCTGGGCGCTGTGCTTGGGGCTTTCGCCTCAACTCGGTCCTGGTGTCTCCTGCTGCCGAAAGGCCGCTGATCGGAGTCCCAGGGAGGCCGAGACCCTCCTTCCGTGGACGCCCTTCTTCCCTCCGGCTTCCAGGAGGAATGCGGACCCTCCCCCGTTCCTTTTCCCTCGGCTTTCTCCACTGATTTCTTCGGGGCGGCGAGCTGGGCGGGAGGAGGCCTGGCACCGCAGCAGGTGACGAAAGCCAGCCCAGCCAATCCGGGCTTCTGACAGCGATGAGGCGGGCGGGCGGGCGGCCCTGAGCCACGTCCTCAGCCGGGGCGCCCTGAGTTGCAAGGCAGAGGAAGC
Organism: Laticauda colubrina; assembly: GCA_015471245.1. Classification (NCBI taxonomy): domain Eukaryota; kingdom Metazoa; phylum Chordata; class Lepidosauria; order Squamata; family Elapidae; genus Laticauda; species Laticauda colubrina. Next base: position 457,638 of record BLBF01000071.1, read on the forward strand.
GCTGCCGGGCAAGACGCAGAGGCGCTCCGGGCACCCCGCTGCCCATCATGCCCGGCCAGCCAGCTCGGGGAGCCCCCCTCCTTTCCAGGAGCGGCTTCGGGAGGCAGGGCGGAGGGCTGCCCCCGTGGATTGCACCGGGTCACCGAGCAACCGGCTCAAGGCCGCGCGGGGAGCGGCGGAGCACCGGGGGAGGGGGGGGCGCCCGGGAGGGGAGGGTCTCCTCTGCAGAAGCGTTCAGCTCTGACGCCTGCGCAGAAGCGCTTCCTCGTACTTCCGGCAGGGCCGGCAAGAGTTCAGGGCGGTGCTCGGCAGACGGCGATTGGCTGCGCATCCTGCCAATAGAAAGCGCGGGTGAAAGCCACTCGCCCTCCTCCGGGGAAAGGGGCGGGCCGGCTGGCCTGGGCCGGCTCCATGCCGCCCTGCAGCCAATCAGCGCCGGCAGGGGCGGTGCCCGTGCTGTGCAGGGGCGACGGCGGGCAACCTCCAGGCGAGGGGAGGCCTGGCGGCCCCGGAAGGCCCTCCCGGGCACCGGGCTTTGCGGGGGGCGCCGAGCGGGCGGGAAGGGGGGTCGTGAACCCGAGATCGGACGCCGCCGGTTCAGTCAGGCGCGCCGTCCGCGGGGAGGGATCCTGCAAGGTTCTCCTTGTGAGCCGCTCGGCTGCAGCCGGAGGGCCCCTCCGCCCTCTTTGCTGTCAAAGGTGAAACGCCAGCCCGGGCATCGGCGGCCGCCGCTTGCGGGCTGCAGAGGGCCCCTCGGCCCGGGGAGGAGCCGCGCAGGAGCGCCGGTCCTCGCTGCCTCCGCACGTTTCCCCCGCGGAGGCTGTGGCGGCGCTTGCCGGGCAGGAGGCCCCCACCTGGCGAGGCTGGCTGGGGAATTCGGGGAGCGGGCAGGTCTCGGGCTGCTTGGCGGGGGGGGGGGGGGGGGCACACAGGTCCAGGCGCCTTGGATTCATCCTCATCCCAGCCGAGCCCCAGACAAACAGGACGGGGAGATCGGCCCAAAGCCTGCGGGTGCGAGCCGGTTGCGCCGCTGCTTCCTGGTTTCCCGCCGGGCCTCCCTCCCACGGCTGGCATCCGCCGCCTCCTCCCGCCCGCCCCCTCGTCTCCTGGCCCAGGGGAAGGAGCCCGGCGGACTTCCTCGGGCCGGCTCCAGGAACGCCGCCGGTCCCGCAGCCTGGAGGGTGGGCTTCCCGAAGCGCCTCCCTTCTCAGGGCAGGTGCCCGAGAAGGGAAGCGCGCCCTCCGGCCCCCCGCCCGTAAATCGTGGGTCCTCGGCGAGGAGTCCTGTTGCAGCCGAACCGGCCTCTTTGCCCAGCAGCCAGAGTCGAAGGGCGGCTCCTCCGCTCCCAGCGCGGCTTCTGTCCCAAAGCCTCTGCGCGCCCCGAGAACCCTCCTCCGGCGGCATTTCGGGCCAGAAGCCGGCCTGGCTTCGGGAAAGACAACCGGGCCGGGCGGGCTGTGGGAGCGGCTCTTCCGCCGCCTGAGCCCGGGCCCCTCCCGCGCCTGCTCGGGCGCGGAGGAAGCCGCTGCCCTCCGCCGGCGGCGCCTTGAAGCAGCTCGGGCGTCGTCCGGCCCGGCCTCCTCCTCGCCGCCCTTCTCCCTCCCCCCGCGCGACGCCCGACTCCCTGGCCGCCCGTCGCCCCCGGGCAGCGGCCCCGGCTGAACCGCGCCCCGCCTGGCCGGGGGCGGGGGGGCCTTCGCGGCCGCTCCTGGCGACGGGAGGGGGCTTCCCGGGGCTCGGATTGCGTCCGCATCCCTCCTCCTCCTCCTCCTCCTCCCCCTCCCTCCCAGCGCGGGGACGCAGCCATATGGGGGGTGGCAGGAAGCGCCGCTCCCCCTTCCTGCCTGCGGGGAGAGTGCGGCGGCCGGGCCGGGCACCGCGGCGGCAGTGAAGGCGAGCGCGAGGCGGCGGCCGAGAGCGGAGCTGACCCGGGCCGCAGCCCCCGCCCGCCGCCCCCCATGGCCCCCCGGCCCCACTAGCGCCGCTCCAGCCGCGTCTCCTCTCCCAGGTGCCCCCCCGCCGCTCCAGCCGCCTCGCCCTCCGAGCGCGCCGGGGCGCATGAGTGGCCACTCGCGGGGGGCCAGCGGCCGTCGTCGCCCCCGCCGCGTCCGGCCTTGGGCCGCGGGAGAAGATGTCTTTGCGCATCGCGCTGGCGGCGGGCAACGAACGCAATTCCGAGCCGGTGAGTCTTCGCGCGGCGGCGGCGGCGGCGGCGGCGGCGGCGGCCGCCCCTCTTGTTTCCCGGGGCCGCCCGGAGTCGGCGGCGGTTCGCTGCGCCGACTCGGCTCCCCCACTGCGGGGCGATGGCGGGACGGGGCGTCGGGCCCGGGCCCCGTCGAGCGAAACGCGGGCCGGTCTCCGGCGGGACGCAGCCTCGAGGGTCGCCCACCGGCGCCCCGCGGCTTCCCAGGCAGGCCCGCGCCGGGCCCGGGGCTCTGGCGGCGGCATTCGCGGGCCGGGCGGTGGGCCGCGCCGGGGGCGAGCGGCAGAAGGCGAGGGGGAGCTCGCAGCCTCCGCCAGTGACTCTGCTGCTTTTGCCGCGCTGCGTCCGGCCTCGCCCGCTCCGGCCCGGGAGAAGGAAAGCGAGCCGTCCAAGGGGGTCCTTTCCGGGGAGCCGGTCTCCGGCTGGGAGGTTCGGACGGCCGCCCCAGCGCCCTCGGCTGCCCCAGGGAGCGTCCCAAAGGTGGGCAGGGGCCTGCAGGCCCAGCCCCCCCCCCATCGCCCCCTGAGACACCCCAGGAACTCCTTGCTGTCCGGGAATAGCCGCCTCCCAGGGGAGGGGACCTCATGGTGCAGGCTTGCTTGCTGGCTGTTTGGTGTCAAGCCACCTGGGTCTCTGTTGGAATAAGGAGTATTTCCCCCACCCCAATACCGTTTAGGCTGAAGCAGGTGCCACAGGTGCCCTTCTGCTGTGGGGGTAGCCTACACAAAATGCCATTTTCAGGACTTACTGGAGGCCCTTATATAAGGTGGCTCATCCTTGGCATGTTTTTAACCAAATTGCCTGGGCAGGTTTTGCCAAGAGAAGCTAGAAGCCGCTGTGTCCTTGGCCAGGCGGAATGGCGGGTGGGCACTGGGTGCGAAGGCTTGTGCGTTGTGCCTTGGGTGCTTCCTGGGTTGGCCTGCCCGCTTTGCCTCTGGGGAGGTTGAGCAGTTTCTGTCTGTTTAGCTGCACCTGGATTTGCGTCCCTGTCAAGTGGGGGAGACTGTCAGCAAATGGTTCCTGAGGTTTTAAGGGGAAGGTGGGTGCAGGCCCTGGTTTTGCCCCTGAAAATTCCCACATGCAAAAAGGCCCCATACATCTCTGGGACCACCAAGCACAGTCTTTCTCCGCTCTTGATTGACACCCCAGCAACTCCAGCAGGATATTCTGAAGCCATGTGGGGACTCCAGTTGCAGTGGGCGGGTGTATTTATGTCTGTGCCACAAAGGATGTCACCTCCTTTCGTGTTGAAATCCCAGCTTCCTGTCGCATGTCTTCTCGCATGCTCGTGGATGTGCTCGCCTATATGGGAGGGGGCCACTGCCAGCGCCCCCTCCCCCCTTGTGCTGGGCCTCACTTGCCCCCAGGCCCACTGCTGCTGTCTGCCAGGCCTTCTCTGGCTCAGGCCCCACCCTCTGCTGCTGACAACCACATCGCCAAGGCTTCCTGAAGAGTGCTGCACCACTGTGTTGCCATGGCAGCGAGGTCCTCACCATGGCAGCCAGCTAGGCATCGGCCCTAGCACCTGTGTCCGTGGCCAGTAGCTGTCAAGTGACCAGGGTGCCTCTGAGCATGTGCCAAGAGTGGCCTGCGAGTGAGTAATGCAGCCTGCCCCTACCTGCCTGGGCCTGGGAGTTCCTGGGTGTGGTTCCCCAGCAGCTTCACTTGGATCAAGGAGTACAATATGTACAAATGACGGAGTGAGACAGACGGTGCCATCTTGCTCGAGAGCTCTTTGCCAAACCAGTTCAGGAGCAGCCTGGCATGGGGGATTTCTGCAAACAGGGCCGGGCACCTGCAGCTCCCAGTAGCCTAAGCCAGTGAACCCATAGAAGAACAGCTGGAAGGCTGCAGGCCCCTGCCTGCTCTAAGCGATGGAGACCCTGGCCCTTCCATTGCCCTTCCTCCAGCCAGAGCTCTACAGGAGCCAAGGGAGAACCCAGGGCTCCTGGGCATGAATACCCACTCCCCCGAGCTTCCAAGGGGCACCCGGAGCTTTGTACAAAGCTGCTGTCCATGGCCCCACATTACACCCTAGAGCAGAGCTGTAGCACCAGGACTCTGAGACTACCGTCTCCTGCTTTGGCGTCCTTCAGATCCTGAGCTCTCTGCCTTGCGATGGCCTCGGTTGGCTGCTTCTGTGGCCAACCGCTTCCCTGCGTGCTGCACCCCTCCTTGTGGAGCTGGGCCTTGAGCAGGCTGGGCTGGAGACCATCCCCCTCCGGTCTGGGCCGAAGGGGATGTTGCACCCTTGGCGTGTGGGCCTGGAGAGGGAGGGTGTGGATGCACACCTGTGCCAGCCTCCCCTGCAGAGCAGCTGCCTAGGTGTGGCCCGGCCTCCCACCCCGAGTGGGATGCTCACCCAGTTGGGGACTCATCCGCCATTCCGGTTTCCTTTGACAGAGCAGCTGCCGCTGGCTCTGTGGCTCTCGGAGGATGAGGTGTCAGGGCAGGGCTGCTTCCTGGATCACCTGGGCTCTCCTCCTCTGTTGTGGTGATGGTCTTCCTGGATTAAAAGTTAATAAACATTTGGGGCTTCCGGGGAGTGAGCAGTGGAAGCACTGCTGAGTGAAGCTGCTGCCCTGTGTCCCACCTGGGTCTGGGCTCTTCAGAGAGTCTTGCTGAGGGCCTGGCGCTTGCAGTTCTGCTCCCGGGCTTCTTGGCTTGGGAGCAGCGTGGAGCCCATGAGAGCCCAGATCTGGCTGGAAATGAGGAGGAGGTCTGGACTCCCACACAGAGCCCCACTGGATCTGGAGGGAGAGGCCAGGTGGACTCCAGGGCCCAGCCTGGGGGTGGGGTGGGTGCTGTGGGGCGCCCTCCTTGGCCCAACCCACGAGGTCCTGCCGGGGTTGGCGCCTGCAGAAGGAGATGGGCTGGGAAGGAAGGCTGGTTTGACAAGAACTTTCCCCTGCATCCCATCGTAAGGAAAGGGACGGAGAGGAGCCTCTATGGAGGAGAGCGAGAGGGAAGAAGAAAAGACATTTTCAGCACTGAATAGGAATGTTGGCAAACAAAAGTTGGATAAAAACATAGTCCCAGTTTATTTGTTTTGAATTGGTTAGATTCCTATCCTCTCTCTCACCCAAGAGCCTCAGGTGCTTTACAACGACCCTGTGAGGTAGGCTGGGAGAACAGGTGGGAGAATCACCCAGTGGTTTCTCGTGGCTGAGGGTGGTCGTGGGCCCAAGTGGCACTCCACTCCCCAGGCCTTGTCTTCAGCTTCTGCCCCTGCTAAATCTTTGGCTTCCTTTCCCCCACCTGTACTGGGGGGCAGAGGACCCTGGCGAAGGTTTTCTCTTCTCATTCAATGGGGGGCCAAACCTTTTGGGGCTGGGGGTGCCAGGGTAGCCGTGACTCCGGCCTCCACTGGCCTTGGTTCAGGCGACTCCCTTCTGGCCTGCTTAGTGACGGAAAGACGGCACTGGCCCTGGAATTCCTTGAGTCACGGTTGGTTTTACTGCCGCCTAGAAGGGGCCGTGTTCCGAGCCCCCTTTTTCTCTCGATCTGCCCAGGCTTTGCACTTGGTCAAATGCGGGAAAGGGTGGGGGGGGTCCAAAGGATGGCAGCGTTTTGCACACCATCAGCCGGCCTTCCAAAAGGTCTCCCCCTGGAGTGAGAGAATCTACCCCCAGGCGCACACCCGCCCACCTCTTTGAAGCGTGCAGCGCTGTTTTCCAGTGCATTATTGATGAGTGCTGAAGAGGGGGGAGCTGTAGCCCCCTCCCTCCTCCCCCTGCCCTGCGTACTCACGAGAGGACCGGCATCCCACAATGCACCGAGGCATTCCTGCACTGTGGAAGCACAGGGAGCTTTCCAGAAAGGCCAGCCCAGCAGCAGGCCTCGGTCCACGCCCCCCCCCCCAGCTGCCCAGGGAAGGAGGGTCCTCTGATTGCTTTTGGTGGGGCAGGCGGGAGCAGCCCTCCATCCACATCCCCTGCCAAGGAGGCCAGCCAAAGTTGCTCTCCCCCAGACCTCCTTGGCCCCCTTCCTCGCCCAGCCAGAGGGAGGGAGGAATCAGAGCTGGAAGGGACCTTGGAGGTCCAGCCTGCTGCTTAAGCAGGAGACCCTGTACCAGGATGTCCATCCCATGCCTTGTGCACTTCAACTCCCAGAATTCACAAGTCTTAAAGTTCTCGAGGTTGAATCCCCCCCCCCCTTCCTACCCCAATCCAAACCAAAGTCTATCCAGTCTCTTCTTGATAACCTCCCACAACTTCTGGTAGCAACTTGTTCCCCTGGTTAATTGTTCCCTGATTCCATCGCCTGGGCTTCTGGCTTCTGGGGAGATGGCTCTGTTTTCTCCTCCTTGCCCCCTTGGGGTTTCGGAAGGGGAGCGTGCCAAGCTCCCCCCTCTGATTGGCCTTCATGGGGCCGAGGTTCCCATCCTCGGTTGGTGCCCGCGGCTCTCTCAGCCCTATGAAGTTGTTGGCCTTCGTGCCCAGAGTGGAGCACAATGCCCATGCTGGCGTGCCTGCCCTGGTCTTGGCCTTTGGGGCAGCCCCTTCTCCAAGAGCCTCACGCAGGCAGTCCTTGACCTACAAGAGTTCAGTTAGCGACCGTTCGAAGTTACAACATCACTGAAAGAAGAAGTGACATCCAGTATGGTCATTTTTCCCACTGACGGCCATCGCGGCCTCCCCATGATGCATGTTTGGAGGCTCACATGACCCCCTTTTGTGACCTTCAGGCAAGCAAAGTCAATGGGGGAAGCCAGATTCACTTAACAACTGCAGTCACAAAATGAGGCAAATTCACCTCACGAAGGTTTGGACTCCGTTATGGTCATAAGTCAAGGACTCTCTGTGTCCCTGGGGAACAGGCAGTCAGTTGCCCCTCAGGCTCTGGGAAGAGCCAATAGGAAGTCTGGGGAAACTGACAGGCAGCTCTGGGTCTCTGGGCTACACACGTGTCCTTGCTGTGTTCATAGGGCTGATCCGTGTGGGCCATGAACAGAAGCCCCTGGGCCAAAGAGAAGGTTCCCTGGCTGGGGATGGTGGGACTTGTGATCCTGACTCGCCTTGTACCTGCCTGCTGAGAGGACAGGGACCCTGACCAGCCCCCGCAGGGACTCTTCAGCAGGCACGATCTGCCTTCAGGTTCCCACCTTTAGAGGGAACGTCTTAGCCCCCACCCCAAACAAGTAGCCACTATGCTAGGGGCACTTCCCCCGCCCAAAGCCCAGGGCCAGAGGCCACAAAGGGACATTTGTTCTGACTGGAAACAAGTACCAAGGTCATCCTCGCACCCAGCTCGTTCTGGCTGGCTCTGCCCAGCCTCCCTCCCTTCTGCAGAGAGGGCAGCCTGGCGAGTTCTCCGAGCACTCCCCGTCTTTCTGCCAAGAAAACAAGGCTGCTTCCAAGGGTGGCTCCTGGGCCCCTAAGAGGTCAGCTGGTGGGGCAGGTTGAGTCTTGGGGCAGGCTGTTGCGAATCCAGCAGAAAGGAAAAGGGGGCAAGAGCTCAGGTTTCCCCCTCAAATGTGAATCCTGCAGCAGCACCCCTGTCTGTAGAGCCCCAGTGGCGGGGTGCACAGAGAAACACACACCCCCCAGGGCCATGGAGTAGGCCCTGTTCCACCTTTGGCCTTTCTGTTCTCAGCCCTGGAAAATGCCCTCTGCTCTGAGGAAGTCTGCCAGCCAGAATTCTGGCCCTGGGCATGATACGGGCACATTGTGGCACGACTGGAAAGCTGCAACTGGGCGCTTTCAGCTGGAGAGGCTGTGGCATTGTCTGAGCTCAGTCCCTGCTAAACTCTGTGCCTGCCAGGGTGAGCAGGGGAGCAGAAGGCAGCCCTGGAGACGGTCTGAAGGCGAACCGCCTGCCTGCCCCCCCCTTCCAGCCCTGTGTGGCTGCGCTCCCTGTGGCCCGGCCCACGCAGAAAACTGTGCCTAGAACAGGGAGGGCAGTGGCCACCCAGAAGGAACCCAGAAGGCTGACTACCTGGCAAAGTTGGGCACTGCTGGATACCCCAAAACTGGATCAACTGCGGCTCTCCTTCCCCTTGGATACTCTTCTGAGTGGGTTGTGGGAGGGATGCCTCCCTGAACCCCAACTTGGCCCATCCTGGTTTGGGAGGGAGGGCCTGGGAGGGGAGTCTCCCCATCCAGGAGTGGTTCCTTTTCACCCACTTTAGAAAAAGTGCAATTTGAGAAAAGCAAAATTTGTGCCTCCAAAGCTTTGGGTTCAAAATTCTGGAAACTTTTTCATGCTTGATTCAGGAGAACTTTGCTGATTGGGGGGGGGGATCCTTTGCCGTCCCCAAAAACAACACCTGTAGAGCCCAGTGAAAGCAGTGCCTGGGAGGGAGGATGGGGCCCATACAGGAGGCCCCACCTTGAGCAAGTGAGCCAGGCAGAACACAAGCATCAGAGGAGAGCTGGGTTGTTCTCTGGGTGGCAAGTGCGGGCACAGGTTGGCAAAGGCCTTAGCAGGAGATTTAGGGCTGCCAGCAAGCCTGGCTTGTGCCCCCACCCCTTAATTTGAACCCTAGGGGGGACAGACCCTGTTTTGACCCAGGGCCCCTTGCCTTCTCCAGCAATCCTCCTTTTGCCCCATAGCACCAGCGCTGCCCGGTGGTGACCCTCGAGCCTGCCCCCCTGCCAGTGACACCGCCGCTCTCCCCCCAGCCCTCCACCCTGGCCAGCAGCCGCTCCGAAAAGGGCTCATCATGGTCCAGCCGCTCGCTGGGCGCCCGGTGCCGCAACTCCATCGCCTCCTGCCCCGACGAGCAGCCCCACATCGGCAACTACCGGCTGCTTAAAACAATCGGCAAGGGCAACTTTGCAAAGGTCAAGCTGGCCCGGCACATCCTGACCGGCAGGGAGGTGAGTCCAGGCAGAGGTTCAGAGGTCTGGGGGAGGGGGTCATGGATAACAGGGGAGGTGGGGGGTGTCCCTTCCGGAAGAGCTGGAAAGAGGGAAGAGGCAGAGCTGGCAAGTGGAAGGGGAGGGTTGCCAGGCCCAGCACAGGCTGGGTGGGATCAGCTGCTCTCCAGTACCATTTCCACAGGGGGGGTCTCCTTCCCAGGGAGTCAGGGTCCCTGATGGGGGCTTCCTCCTAGGCATCCCATTGGAGAGGCACCCTCTGGCTGCCCCTGGGGTTGTTCTGAATGGCCTCTGGTTCCCCTCACAAAGGCTGGGCCTGGCCGAAACCCTCGGGGAAAGCTCTGGGCACAATCCCCAAGCCTGACCCCCCCCCAAAAAAATCATACAGTATCTGCAATTATACAAGGAAGGAAAAAATGCAAAGAGCTATCTGTAGAAGCAAACTTTCTGCCCCAGTCCCCCCCTCCCCCGTTTCTCCTCCTCCTCTTCCTCCTCCTGTCAGCTAAACAGCCAGTTCGAATCCTGGGAGGGGGATGCATTACGGAGCACAGCAGCAAAGTGAGGAAAGGCCCCTCACAGAGCCAGAGAAGCCCCCAGCCCCAGGGACAGCCAGGCCAGCTGCCAGCTCTGATGGCCATGGGAGGTCCTGCCTTGGGAGAGGCTGTAAACTTCCCTCTTGAATTGAATAGGAGCTCAATGCCCCCCACCCCTTGCTCCATGGAGCCACTGAGGCTTCAGTCCCGCCTGGCCATTGCAAGGCCCCACTGATTTTCTGCATTGTATTTTCTCAAGGTGGCTATCAAAATAATTGACAAGACGCAGCTCAATCCAACAAGTCTCCAGAAGGTGAGCAGATGTTGGGAGGGGCAAGGGAGGGTTTCAGAGCCAGCTGCCACCTGTCTCCCCTTCCAAGGGACTTTGGGGGCGCAGGGAGGGAAGAGTGCCATGGCCTCATCTGCTCAGAAAGGTCCCTAAACAGCAGCCCCTTTGCCACCTGACAGGCAGGGTGTCACTTCTGAGTGAGGGGCTTGAGTCCTCGGCCTGGGCAGTGCAGGTTGATGTGTCTCCCCCCCCCCACACTTCCTTCAGGGCTCCCTGCCGTTTCTGCCAGCAATGGTGGGGAGACATTGCTCCCCATTGCCCCCCTCCCTAATTACAGCTCAGAGTCTAAGCTGGTCGCTGTGGAAACCCCGGCTCCTGCCAGCATCCCAGTGAGGAGGGGGAGGGGAGGACCTGCTAATTAGTGGCTGGATTCTGCAGGACAAATGAGCTTCAGGGAAGGGGGTGCGAATTGTAAAGGCTGTCTGCCTCCCTTCATAGTCTCCATTGGTTCAGCCGCTGCCTATTTGGATGCCCCAGGTGTTTTGGGGGGAGGGAAGACCCCATATCAGTGGCCAAAGGTGGTCAGTGATAGTCCTGAAGGGAATGTGGGGTCTATAAGAGGCTGACTGGGGGTTGGGGGGAGGACGTGTCCTTCAGCTGCACAGACCCCACCCTTGGAAGTCTCCAAAAGTGCCTTCACTAGGAGGGAACGAAGAGAAGGAAAGGGCAAGCGGACAGCCAGGCATGCAGTATTGTTATTCATTATAATTTAATTATGCAAAAACTGCTTGGGGAGATCCTTTGGAAAGAGATGATTATTAATCATGGTTAATCAATTAAAGGCCATTCAACCCCCAGCACAGCAAGGCAAGGCAGCCGTGGCCAATTCAGACCTGACAATCCAATAACCCGCTATCTGCAGATCAAAGCTAAGGTCCCTTCCCAAAGCTGAGTTCTGTGGACACTTGGAGCAAAGAGCTCTAGCAAGTGAGCCAAACTGCACACTCACCCCCACACATACATTAAAGAAGCCTTAACAGGGTGCCTGACCCTGCACTTCCAGCAGCTCATGGCAAGTCCCCAGACTTTTTCGTTTTATTGCTAACGCATATGGAAAAACAAAGAGAAGAAAAGCCTCTATCAAACACAATGACTCCAGAAAAAAATTTCTCTTCTTAAACAAGAAATTAAATCTTGGCTCCCTGGAGTGATATTGATCCGTTCTTCCCCTGCAGCTGAAAAGGGACATTTCAAAGGCTGAAAGTGAACATTTTGCCCATCCGAGGTTTCTCTTTTGGCTCCTTCCAGCCCTCCATTATTAGCCTGTTTCTGCATTCAAGGCTCCCCAGGGTTTGTCAGACTCCAAACTTTGGGTACCTTTGGAGAAGACTTCCTGTCTTCCAGCCTCCAGTCTCCTTCCAGGGCCATATCACATCTACAGCTAGTCCTTGATTTGCAACATTCATTTAGTGGCAGTTTGAAATTGCAAAAACACTGGGGAAAACGTGAAAGTAATACAATAAAGACTTATGGACAGTGGGGGGAAATGAAGGGAAAGTCCCATTTCCCTTTTGCCAGCAAAACTGAATGGAAACTTTCCTTTCTACAGAAACACTCTTGTTTGGGGGGACTTTAAAACTGGTCTGCCTTTTGGAGGGGGGGGGGCTTGCTGGAGAGAAAAATGTTTGGCTGCCGCCTTTGGGGAGGGGTCATCTAACTCCTGTTTGGGACATCTTTGCAGCTCTTCAGAGAAGTCAGGATCATGAAGGGACTGAATCACCCCAATATTGGTAAGAAACAGAAGTCTGGGAGACCCCAGGCACATGCCCCCCCCCCGGAAGTCTTGCTCTTCAGCAGCTGAGGGGGTCAAAATGGGGGCCCATCTTTCAATTCAGCAGGCAGCGGGCTCAGAGGGCAGAAGGTTGCAAAAGCTGGCTAGATACAGTGGTGGGGGTCAGGAAAAGGAACCCCCCCCCCATCAAAAAATGAGCAGAATCTGGGATGGAGGCATAGCTTTGGGCAGTAGACACTGCTCTGGGATGTCGTCCCCCCCCCCCGCAAGGCTTTGTGCTCCCCCAGGAAGGATCACTGCAGCATTGCCAGGTGTGGGGGGGTGTCGCAGTGCCTGTTTGCCATCTTGCTGCCCAGAATTTTAATTCTCCCAGCTCCACCCAGTGTGGCCTCCCTCACTGGTGCCCCAAGGAAGGCAGGTGGAGGCGGCAGCAGCATTGAAGCAGCAGCCACCTAAAGCGAAATCTAAAGCCGCCCTGAGAAAAGGACCAGTGAGGATCGGGGGGGGGGGGGGGGGGGGGGGGGGGGGGGTGGGCGGGGGGGGGGCAAAGGAGCCCCCGGGGAAGGAAGTTCCTTGAGGTGAGGCTGACTGGGCTTCTGGTTCTTTGTGCAGTGAAACTCTTTGAGGTGATTGAGACAGAGAAGACCCTCTACCTGGTGATGGAGTATGCCAGTGCCGGTACGCCTTGCCTGCCCTCCCCAGGTGCCAAGGGCCAGCCCACTCTGGCCGCCTCCCTCTCGTGTGCTGCCCTCACCCCCCAGGGCCTTCGGAGCTCTGTCTCTGCAAAGCAGCTGCAGGAAGGCCGTGTCTGGAGGGCTCAGGCAGGCAGCAGCCCCACCCACCCACCCAGGCAAAGGGCAGCACTGCGGTGAAGGACTCACAGGCTGGCATTGCCTGCTACTTAAAGCAAGTTTGATTCCCCTGTAGCTGCTAAAATTAACCCTCCACTCAGTTCAAGGTATCTGCAGCCCCCAGCCCCTCACAGGAGCTGCCTACCTGGCCCCCAGGCTAGTTCTGGATGGAGCATTCGTTGAAGGGAACATTTGTAGCTCAGGGTTGGGGTGAGGGGTCTTTGGGGGTCTTGGAGCTGCGTTTTCTTGCAGAATTTCATGACCCAACTGGGTAACATCGTCAGGGCCATTGGGGAGTGGGCTTTGCGGAGGAAAAGGGGAGGAAGAAGAGAAAGATTCTAGGGTCCTTGATGGTCCCTTGAGGGTCCTTGCAGACGTTTCCTGACCAAACTAGGGAACATCATCAGGGCACTCTGAGGTTGGCTGTTCCCTAGTTTGGTCATGAAATATCTGCAGGAAAACCACCAGGTTCAGAGAGCACCAAGGACCCCACAGATAGTGCAACCTGGGGGAGGGGTTCTCTCCCCTTTAGACTGCAGAGAGGTTGGGGGGTCAGCTTGTGCCCCTCCAGGAGAGTCTCTCACCTGGACTGCTGTCTATGGGTGACAAAATTCTGCATTTGGAGGCAGCGTAAATACGCTCATCCAACGGGCATTTTCTCCTTGATCTCCGGCTGTCCCTGCGTGATCCCCTTTTGTGCTGACAAGCTGAGGAATTTCTGCACTCTCATGGGCCAACTGGCACCTGCTCACCCCATTACCTGAGCCAGCTCTTCCCAGCAGAGCTCCAGGAACAGCTGCACGGGCACCCTGCCCATCCCTGGCACCGATGGCCCCGGGTTCAAATGCCCATGGCCCCCACCATCCCTTTCACGGTTTCTTCACTTCACTCTTTGCTGTTTCTAGCCCTGGCATCCCGGCTGGCCTCCCTCACCTGTCCTTCCTCTCTTCGTGCAGGAGAAGTTTTCGATTACCTGGTTTCCCATGGCCGCATGAAGGAGAAAGAAGCCCGGGCCAAGTTCAGACAGGTGGGACCTCAGGATGCCACCGAGAAGGCCCGCTCTTTGGGCTCTGGGCAGGGTACCCGTAGGGCCTGGTTGGATGGGCAAGCAAGAGGGGCGCATTGCTGGCTGCCTGGCAGAGTCCGCTTGGGTTCCTTCAACTTGCTGGGCAAATGGGCTCATCTGGCATGAGGGCGGGGGGCAGGGGGTTAAGAGAGACTCCCTCCTCCCCTGGGTACTAAGCTGGCCAAGGAGTCCCATCTGCAGGGCATAGGGACCGGGTCCTTGGCTTTGCTTGGAAGGGGGCTGTGGAGGGTCTTGCACATGAGCCAGGATCCCCCCTTTCCACCCCTAGATCGTCTCGGCTGTGCATTATTGTCACCAGAAGAACATCGTACACAGAGACCTGAAGGTGAGGCGCCTCCGCCCCCAATTCCCACCCTTGTATAGGAGTCAGTAGTTCAGCCTCCCTGGGGCAGCCCCAAAGCTTACACCAGTGGCTGGATTTTGTGAGCCTCAGTGCTTCCACCTATAAAATGGGGAGGGTTGATGTGAGTTCGCCAGAAGAGCTAGAAGAATCACAGAAGCTGGACGTTGGGCAGCTCCTCCATCCGGCATTTTGCTGGTCATTAGACTTTGGATGCAGGTTCCTAAATGTTTGTTGGGCCTGGGGGCTGCAGCAAAACCTTATACCATCCCACCTTTCTCTCCCTCAGGCAGAAAACCTGTTGCTGGACGCAGATGCCAACATTAAAATAGCCGACTTTGGCTTCAGCAATGAATTCACGCTTGGCTCCAAGCTGGACACCTTCTGCGGAAGCCCCCCCTATGCCGCCCCGGAGCTCTTCCAGGGCAAGAAGTACGACGGGCCAGAGGTGGACATCTGGAGCCTTGGGGTCATTCTGTACACCCTGGTCAGCGGCTCTCTGCCCTTTGATGGGCAGAACCTCAAGGTGAGGCTATGGGACAGAAGATTTGGGGTGCAGAGGGTGGGCAGGGCGGGGGTCCCAGGTGCAAAGAGGGAAGTAGGAGGTCAGCCTCTACTGTGGCTTTGTGCTCTTTGCAAAGGGGGGGCGGGCTGGGGTGCTTGGGGGGTCTGTGCCAGATGGGTTCTTGGCTCTGGATCCACTTGGGATGGGCTGAGCCTCCGCCTGGGGGGCAGGAAAAGGGCAGCTGGGCATTCAGTGTCTCTGTCTGGGTATATGTCTTTGCCTTTCTGTGCCTGTGGCCCTTGGCTGTTTATTTCTTTATGTTATGTATGTTATGAATTGACGTGTCTTCTGCCTTTCTGTGCCAAGTGGCTCCCCCCCCCCCCCCCCCCGTTGCACACTTGCACAGGCCGAAAGTTGCAAAGGCCAGTTCCCACCAGGGGAACAAGTGGGTGGCATCTTCTGGGCACGGGGCCACTGGCACCCTTGGCCAGGCAGTGCTGCCACCAGCAGACTGGCTGTCTGGCAAGACTGATGGGGGGAGCCGGGCTGCGCTCTGACTGACTGGCCTCTTCCCCCCCCCCCCCGCCCCAGGAGCTGCGGGAGCGTGTGCTGCGTGGCAAGTACCGTGTCCCCTTCTACATGTCCACGGACTGCGAAAACATCCTGCGGCGCTTCCTGGTGCTGAATCCTGCCAAGCGCTGCACCCTGGAGGTGAGGGGCCCCAGCTGCATGGCAAGCCCCATGTGGCAATTTGCCAGCCTTGGGCCGCTCCAGATGCTCCTCCCTCCCTCATGGTCCCTCTGAGGCTGAAGGAGCACAGCTGGCACTGCCCGTCCCCCATGCCAGTTTCCCGGGCACCCACCAGAAGCTGGGCCTTTAATTAGCAACTGCCTCTGGGGGATCTGGCCCTCCCCACTGCTGAGCCTTCCTCCCTGACTCCCCCCCACCAATGACTGTAATTAGCCTAATTGACTCAAGGATAATTGCATGTGTGTCAGGAGGCAGCAGGAGGCAATGTGTGTCAGCAGCCCACGCCTCCCCTCCTGGCACAGCTCAGGTCTTCTGGCTGAGCCTCTGCTGCCGCCCTATGGATTATTGGGGGTCTGTTGGTGCCTCCCCTGAAAGGGAGACACGTGCTGGGAAAAAATGGGGGGAGCCGCTTGGCCCGGCCGTTGCTCGCCTGGGGTGTCCAGATACCACAGGTGGGAATGATGAGGACTTGAGCTCAGGGCACCAGGTGGGCCCGAGGGGGGGCTGCATTGGCAGGAGGGGGCCCAGTAGTTTGGCCCTCCATTAATGCTTCTCCCTCCCTCCTCCCCAGCAAATAATGAAGGACAAATGGATCAATATCGGCTACGAAGGGGACGAGCTGAAGCCTTACCGAGAACCCGAGGAGGATTTTGCGGATGCCAAGCGCATAGGTAGCCTCCCCCCGTGGACCCCCCCCCCCTCGAGTGTGGCTGGTCCTGCTGCCTGGGGTCTCCCACCTGCAAAGGCGTCTGAGACTGGAGCGTCTCTGGCCAATGCCCAGGCTGCTCTCCTGGGCTCCGAGGAGCTGCAGAGCGGCAATGGGGCATCTGGGCAGCCCCATCCCCAATAGTCATGGGGTCTTGGAGTCCCTCCTGACAACCTGCTGCCCCTGCTCCTCCCTCTCCAGAGGTCATGGTGGGCATGGGCTACAGCCGGGAGGAGATCAAGGAAGCCTTGGCCAACCAGAAGTACAACGAGGTCACGGCCACCTACCTGCTGCTGGGCCGGAAGAACGAGGTACGGACGCTGCCAAAGTCCCCCCCGCGGGTTGAGCAGGAGGGGGGCACCCAGCACCCAGACGCTTCAGTCGTGCTCAGTTTGCCAGGAGGCTGCAAGGGGCAGGTTTTCAATTCACCCGAGGGCCCTGCGTGGGGGGGGGAGGGTCCCTGGCCTCTGAGGAGCCGGGCTGCAGCTGCCATTCACCCCCCACCCCCGCTCCCCGAGAGGGACGCAGCTGCCCCCCGAAGGGCCGCTTGGGCGTGTGGGCAGTCGCTTTGATGGGCCTGGCGTTCTGTTCTGTCCAGCAGGTGGAAGGGGGGGAGTCCCGCACCGGCAGCAGCCTCTCACTCGCCCGAGCACGGCCACCCAGCGAGGCCTCCAATGGCACCAGCAAGTCCTCCTCGCACGCCAAGGGCCAACGGAGCTCCTCCACATACCACCGGCAACGGCGGCACAGCGATTTCTGTAAGTGGCCCTGGGGCCCTGCCGTCTCTGGAGCCCTGAGGGCTGCTCTCGGGGTCTGGTGTGACCCCCCTCCCCAGCATTCTGCCTGGATGGCCCCCTGCCTAGCAGACCCCAGCCCTCCTCTTAGCTCTGTGCCCCCCAAGTCATAAAATGGTCCAAGAGTTCATGGGAACCCAAAGTTGTGAGAAGCTGAGGCTGGAGGGAGCTTGGAGGCCTCTTGGGGGTTGGTTTGATAGCCTCAAGGAATCCTCTAAACTCCCGCAGCTGTGGACCCCTCCAGAGGTTTGAGGTGCCTCCAAGATGGTCAGCAGGGGGGATGGGGAACATAATACAGGGAGTCCTTGATTTATGACCACAAGTTTCTTTTGCCAAATGAGGCAGTTACTGAGTTTTGTCCAATTTTATGACCTTTCTTGCCACAGCTGTTAAATGAATCACTGCAGTTCTTAAGTTAGTCCCACGGTCGTTAAGTGAACCAGGATTCCCTGTTGACTTTGCTTGTCAGATGGTCACCAAAGGGGACCACGTGACCCCCAGGGGATGCTGCGACCATCGTAAATATGAAGCAGTTGCCAGGCATTGGAATTTTGATCACATGACCATGAATGGATGCGGTGATGGTCATAAGTGTGAAAAACGGTCATAAACCCCTGTTTTTCAGTGCTGTTGTAACTTCAAATGGTCACTAAAAGGACTGTTGAATATTGAAAACTGCCTGAGAAGCCCCTGCTTGGAAAATGCAGGATTTTCTTCTGTTTTTTTCACCTCGGAGGAAGTTTAAAAGAAGGGACACCCAGAGGGGTTTGGGTCCTGAGCCCCTTTAGCCCCTGGGGCTCCCTGGACGTTGCTCTCTCTGAAGGTGCCCCCTCCCCCTCCCCAGGTGGCCCTTCCCCCACCCCCCTGCATCCCAAGCGGAGCCCCACCAGCACCGGGGACGGGGAGCTGAAGGAGGAGCGGATGCCCTCACGCAAGGCCAGCTGCAGCGTGGTGAGCAGCGGCCGGGGGGGCCTCCCGCCCTCCAGCCCCATGGTGAGCAGCGCAAACAACCCCAACAAATCGGAGATCCCCGACCGGCGCAAGGACAGTGCAGTCAACACGGTGAGGGGGGAGGGAGGGGGGCTGACGGGCTCCTGTCTTGGTACAACCCCTCATTTGGTGGGGCAGGCGACTTGGTTGCTCCCCGGGGGCAGCTGGGCATCTATGCCAGGGCCTCGTTGGGGGAATATCTCTCCCCTGCCCGGACCAAGGAGCTTCCCTTAGGTGTGGAACGCAGGGTGGGGTTTTCAGAGCGCTGCCTGGTCCTCCTGTGCCCAGGAGCCACACGGCCAGGCATAAAACTGGCTCCCACTTTGCCCCCCGCCAAATCCAGGAGCTGATGTTCTGGTGACGCTCCTGGTGTCCAAGCAGAAGCAGAACCTGCCCGAGGAGGGGCCTGGATTGGAAGATGACCCCAGGGCCCTTCTGTACCCCAATCGGTGGTCCAACTGGCTGACATAGCGACTGAGCTGGAGGGACCTTGGAGGTCCTCTAGCTTAATCTCCAGCTCAAGCAGGAGCCCCTCTGCCATTCCAGGCAAATGGCTGTCCAGTCTCTTCTTCAAAGCCTGCTGTGATGGAGCCCCCACACCCTCTGGTGGCAGGCTGTTCCGCTGATGAATTGTTCTCCCTGTGAGGAAACATCTCCCTAATTCCTGGTTGCTTCTCTCCTTGATGAGCTTCCATCCGTGGCTGCTTCTTCTGCCTTCAGGGCCTTTGGAGGCAATTGCCGTTGAGCCCCTCTCCTTTGGGCCAGCCCCTCAAGGACGGGATCCCTGCCACCATGTCATACCTGGTCCTTCTTTTCTGCAGACGGGCAATGCCATCCTTGCACGTTTTAGCCTGCAGCCGCCTGCACTCTTTCCAGAGTCCCAATCAATTTTTTGTACATCATTGTAGCAGCCGAACCTGGATGGTTTGTATGCCACCTGCATCACTATTACACATGAGCTAAGGAGCTGCAATGTCTGGTTCAGTGAAAAGAAGGGCCAGGGGTGACACAAGAGCAGTCGGCGGGGTCTCAGCCTACCCTGCAAAGCACCAGAAGGCAGGACCAGAAGCAACGGACGGAGGCTCAGCAAGGAGGGGAGCAACCGGGAACCAAGGAGCGATTGCCTGGCAGTGGAAAACCATTAAGCAGCAGGACAGCCTCCCCGGGAGCTGTGGGGGCTCCATCACGGGGGGGGGGGAGCTTTGAAAAAGAGGCTGGACAGGCATTAGTCCGAAACGGTGGAGGGCCTCCTGCGGGAGCAGATGGGGCTGGACTAGAAGACCTGCAGGGCCCCTTCCGACCCTGTCATTCACGTCTTAAGCCGCCAAGGGCCTGGAGGCTGGGAATCCCAGGCTCTGAGCCGGCCACCCTCCTTCCGTTGCAGAATAACATCCCGTCCAGTATGATGACCCGGCGGAACACCTACGTCTGCACGGAGAGGCCTGGGGGCGACCGCCCCTCCCTGCTCCAGAACGGGAAGGAGAACAGGTGGGTCTTGGCGGGGTGGGGCAGCTTGGCTGTGGTTCTGGGGCACGGTCACTTCGGGGCCTGGCGCGGTTGAAGCGGGGTGGACTTCGACTCCCAGAATTCCTCAGGGAGCCCTGCTGGGAGTTGAAGTCCACCGTCTTCCAGGAACTGAGAAACACCCGACCGGCAGAGGGAGCAACGGGCGCTGTGGCCGCCCAGCAGCCCCGAGAGAGCCGCCGCCTCCTCCTTGGTGCTGCCCCTCCCAGGAGCCCCCTTTCCTTCATGCAAGGGGGGCTCCTGAGTCGCCCTGGGCATCCCACCGAGGGGCAGCAGGGTCTGCCTGGTGTCCGGGGGAGGGACGGGGGCCGCCTCAAGGGCTGCAGGGGACCAGTTGTGGCTCAGGGGTCAAAGGCCAAACCTTTGGGTGGGAGGTCTCATATCCTTTGCTCCAAAGTTCTGCCTCCCCATCATTCTCGGGGGGGGGGGGGAAGCACCTTGCCTTGCCCTGAGTGGTGCCCTCTCCTTCCTCCCCCTCCCTCCCTCCTCCCGCAGTTCAGGCGCCAGTCGGTTGCCCCCGGCCTCCCCCTCCAGCCACAGCATCGCCGCTGCCGCCTCCTCCGACCGCACCCGGCTCTCTCGCGGCACCAACATCCGCAGCACCTTCCACGGGGGCCAGGTGCGCGACCGGCGTGGCACCAGCATGCAGAACGGGCCGCCCCCCTCCCCCCCCCTCTCCCACGAAGCCCCCCCTCTGCCTCAGAGCCGCAGCCGGGCCTCTTCCAACCTGTTCAGCAAACTGACCTCGAAGCTCACGCGGAGGTAAGTGGGGGCCACTCCTGGCCGGGGGGCAGCCGCAGGGGCTAGGTGGGGGGTCTGCAGCATCAAATCCTCCCCCCCCTGATAGTTTGCAGAATTCAGGGCCTTCCTGGATGACAGGCAGCCACTCCTGCCCCAAGTGACATGCAAGCAGTCCACGGCTTACGACCTCAGGAGAACCCCCCATGCAAGATAGTTACTAAGTGAGCTTTGCTCCCCCATTCTACGATCTCTCTTGCCACAGTTGTTAAGTGAATCACTGCAGTTGTTAAGTCACGAACATGGCCATTAAGTTGAATCCAGCTTCCACATTGACTTGGCTTGTCAGAAGGTCGCTGCGACTTGAGTCAGTTGCCAAGCGACTGGATCCGGATCACGTGACCAGGGGGATCCTGCAAACGGTGCCAGGTCCCTTTTTTCTGTGCCGCCGTAGCTTTGAACGGTCCCCAAACAAACGGCTGTAAGCCGAGGATTGCCTGAAAGGAGGCAAAGGGGGGATTTAAGGAGGTTCAACCCCCCCCCCAGCCCCTCCCCCTGGCATTGCCCCCCGGGGGCCGCCTCCCCCCGCAGGGCTTGGAGGGGCAAAGCCCCTTCAGGGCGGCTGTTCCAGGCCCAGCAAGGGAATCTGCCTCTTCCCCCCCCCCCCCAGGGTCCCTCCCCAGCCCCTCCCCAGCCCCTCCCCAGCCTGCCCTGTGGCTGCCATCCAGGGGAAACCAGGGGCTCTCCCCCAAAGTACTCGCCCAGCCGCGGCCGCCGTGCTGGCACAATAGGGAGGAAATGGCCTGCCTTTAAAGTGGACAGTGACACCCCTGGCAGAGTCCCCGGGGGTGGGGGGGCAGGTATAGGCTTCATAAAGGACAATCCGGATGACCCAGAAGCCTTCGTGTTGCCTGGGCACAGCCAGGGCAGGAGGGACCCCGATGGCTGGCCAGAGAGAGGGCGCCTTCTGCAACCCCCCAAGAGTGGGGGCTTTGTCCCAGAGAGCCTGGCAGAGCCTTCTGAGCCCCCTGGGAGGGCAAGCAAATGCGCATGGCTTCTGGGGGGCCACGCATGGCTTCCTTCCTGGGTGGAGCTGCTTCCTCCCGGTGCTGCTTAGCTGAAGGTGGCTGTGTCCCCTTGAGACCCTCCTGGGAAAGGAGGGGGTGGCTCTAGCCCAGCCCCTCCCCACTCCCGGGAGAGGCGAGAGAGGAGGTGGGGGATCAGATCGGGGCTGGAGGCAAGAAGGTTGGAGCAGGAAGCCCCTTGCCCCAACCAGGGGGCATGGAAGCGAACATGGGCCCCACAAGTCCCTTGGCAGGGCTATGGGGCAGGAAGGGAGATGGGCAGGGCCTTTGGGGAGGAGCCTCCGGGGGGGGGGGCGCTCGAATGTGGCAGCCGCCCAGGACAGGACATTTAGGTGCAAGTGGGCGGGGGAGGATTTGCACTCCTGGCAGCGGGCTTGGCTGCATGAGGCAAAGGCAAGAGTTTGATTTGGGGGGCTCAGCTGGAGGAGCCTCGGGGGGGGGGATCTCTGATGCAGTCCGAGGGGAAAGGGGCGCGGCTGGAAGGAGCTGCTCCCTGCACAACCTGGACTCTACCTGCCCCCCCACACCTGGAGCGTTTGCAGCCACAGAGGCAGGACTGGCGCCCCTCCCCACTAACCTCTCTTGCTTCCCCCCGCCCTCCGCACCCCTTTCACTCTGGCTTCTCTCTGTTTTCAGGGTCACTCTTGACCCCTCTAAGCGGCAGAACTCTAACAGGTGCGTCTCGGGTGCTTCAGTGCCTCAAGGATCTAAAATCAGTAAGTGGCTGCTCCCCCCCCACCTCCCTCCCGCTCTGCTGCTGCTGCCTTTCTTGCTGCCTCCCCTCCCCCCAGCCCCCTCTTGCTTGGCCAGAGCCCTTAGCGACCCCCCCCCCTCGGGATGCCTCTCTGCTGCGCCTGGCTGCCCCACCCCCGGCCGGCCCTCCCCAGCTCCAGAGGCACAGAAGGTGTTTTGCAGCACTCAGGACTCTCTTCCTTGCGTTGCAGGTCGGAGCTAAGCCCGTGGTGCCCCCTGCCCGCCCAGGGCTCTAATCAAGGCCGGATAAGAGCCGGGCCAGGTGTGCAGCCGGGCAAGCCAGGGCAGGCGTGTGAGCGCCCCCAGCCCCTCACCCGGGCAGAGGCAGAGAGGCAGGCCAGCTTCTGCAGAAGGGGGTCCCGGGGGGATTGTGCCCAGGCTGCCCTTGTGGCTGGGGGGGGGGGTCGCCTTTCTGCCTGTGGGAAACCCCGCGACAGCCCAGCCTGCTCCCTGTCCTCTGCCAGGTGGTCAGCTGGTGCCTCGGTTTCCCTGCCTGGCTACAAGGCCCCCAGGCAGAATACAAGCCCTCCCCATAGAAAGGTTGCAGGTAAGGGAGGGGTCAGAGCCGTGGCCTGGTCTGCCCCTCTTTCTCTGGACAGCAGACTGGGAGCCCCATTTGCAGTTCTCAGGGGCACGACCCACTCCTGAGCGGCCCCTGCGCCAGTCCCCCACCTCCCTCGGCCCCTGGCGGATCTGGAGGCTGACAGGGAGGGGGGGCTGCCCCAGACAACGCTCAGGGCCGCTCCCCCCATGCTCTTTGCCTTCACGGCTGTTCCTGTCTTGCCTTTCAGGGTCGCAGACGAACCTGAGAGAATCAGGGGACCTGCGCTCACAAGGTGAGTCCCTGGGGGGCCAGACCCCATCTGTGGGCAGGCCGGGTCGAAGGCTCGAAAGGCCAAAGGGGGCTGTTGGAGAGCGGGGGGGGGGCACACTTGACTTGTCAGCAACAGCAGGAAACCTCCGCTCTGCAAGAGCTGCACTGACTTTTCACCCTTCAGTTGCAGAATCCGGGGGGGGGGGGTGGGGGGTTGGGGGTGTGAAATGGGGGGGGCCCCGGTGGGGGGGGGGGGGCTGCCTTTACCTCTGCAAACTAGTCCCTTTTCTCCGGGGTTTGTTCCCCTCACCATTATCTGGGTTCCTCTACTGTCTCGTCTGCTGGAGTTTATTTTTACTTATTAGGCCTTTGTTGTTTCTATGAGTTGCTCATTGCGGCAAACCTCGAACCCTCCTCCCTCCTCTTCCTCCTCCACAACAACCCTGAGAGGTGGGATGGGTTGGGGGGGGGGAACAGAATAGAATAATCGTAACCAACCTGGGTTCCCCATGCCTTGAGCCATGGTCAGAAACCCAACAAAGCTAAACATGCCCCCTTGGCATCTGGGCGGCCCCCCCTCTGGCCGTTGGGGATCTGCTGCTGCTGCCTGCTGAGCAGGCGTTCGTCCTCCTCGCCCGCAGTTGCAATTTACCTTGGCATCAAAAGGAAGCAGAACCCCGGCTGCTCCGATTTACCTGGAATGTGAAGCTGACCAGCACCCGCTCGGCCGAGGCCATCCTGGCCGCCCTCTGCCAGGCCACGGACTCTGCCAACTGCTGCTGCCGCCAGACAGAGCCCTTCGTCCTCTCCTGCACCCACGGGAAGAGCACCAGTGAGAACTTCTGCTGCTTCGAGGTGGAGGTCTGCCGGCTGCAGCGGCTGGGGGGGCTGCATGGGGTGCTTTTCCGGCGCCAGGCTGGCACCTCCCTGGCCTTCCGCAGCCTGGTGGCCAAAATCACAGACCAGCTGCAACTTTAGGGTGGCCCGGCCTGCTCCGTGCATTGACTGACACCCAGGCTGGGGAGCACGTGGCCCCGGGGTCCTCCAGCTTCCCTCCGGGGCCCAGGCCCACCTCTGCTGCCAGTGGGACCAGCCACTGCCACCCTGGAAGGTGCCTGCCAGCCCGTCACTGGTGCTAGGAGGGACACAGGGGAGGGCAGGGGGCAGGAAGGGGCGCTGGCGGGGCAGGGTGCTGGCCCCTCCTCCGGCCTCTAATTGGGTGGGGGAAAGGCTAGCCGGCCTTCCCTTTCCCCGAGTCACATGTGGGGAACTGCAGGTGAGGCTCTGACCCCCCCCCCCACTCCACCCGTTGTACAAAGGGGGCCACCAGCCAGGGCCCTTTCACTCGCCACCTCTCTGCCATCTCACCTCCAGGAGCCAAAGTGCTTCCATTTCCCCAAATGGGGGGGGACCTTGGGACTTGCCCATTGAGTGTCCTACCTCCCTTTCCTGGCATCCGCAAAGGCCGAACCCCCCCATCCCGGCTCCACTCTGGCTGGAGAGCTGGCGGGAAGAGCTGCTACCTCCCCCCCAAGAATGCAAACATCCTCCAGGTGCTCTGGTCTGGGCAGCACCACGTCCTCCTGTCGGCAGCGCCATTCGCACCTAACCAGGTGGGCAGCTGTGCCCTCGGGCACTTTGGGCACCGGAGGCCTTCCTGCCCAAAGGCCTGCAGGCCAGGAGGCCCCAGGCAGCAGGGGGGACCCCCTCACCTTGTGGCCGGACTGAGAACTGAATGGGAAGCCCCCCCTCGGAAGGGGCTGGTCCTCCCGAGTGGGTGGGGGAGGGGCCCTGTGGGCAGGTGTTGGCGATGCCGGCCGCCCAAGGAGCTCTGCTTTGGTGCAGCAGGAGGGCCGTGTTGGTGGCTGGTCGGCACCCCTCGACCCCGAGTTTGGGCCCAGCAGTGGGAGGGAGCTGAGGAGGGACAGAGCTGCCAGGCAACCGGGTTCGGGCTCGGGGTGGGGCTAGGAGGAGTGGGGGGCTTAGCCGATGGGCCCGGAGAGGCAGCTGCTGCTGGGAGAGATGGCAGCTCCGGTGGGGGAAAGTGCAGTGCCCCCCTCCCTCCCCCCCTCCGGCTTTCCTTTGTTCCCTGGGTGCCCCTGCTGTGACTGTACCCCTCCCCTCTAATCTGGCCTCTTGGGTGCCCCCCACTTGTACAGACCCCCTGTAAATAGCAGTCCCTCGGCCCCGTGTCGCTGGGCAGATATATTAAGCGCCACCTTTTCACCTCTGGACAATGTAAGTTATTCCGGCCCCAAATGACGCCCGTGTCCAACCCCCAATAAACGTGGAAACTCTCGTGGCTCCGTTTGGTCCCTGCATCCCTCGTGCGTCTGAAGGTGAGGGCTGGCTGCTGGCAAGGTCCTGGGTGAGAGTCCTGCCACGGACAGCCTCTGCGTGGGCATGGGGAAGAGGAGCCCTCAAGGGAAGCCTGCATTAAGAGTCAGCCAGCCAGCCAGAGCAGCCCCCTGCTCTAGGGAGACCCCCAAACTCGGGCAAAAGCACCCTCTGCTCATGAAGGTAGACTGTCACTGCAGGTGTATGCTCAATCACCATGGCAGGGCCGCTCCAGGATCGTGGGCTCGGATCCCTTCCCCAGCTCGGAGCCAGCGTTCCCCTCTGCCTGGCCTTGGGGGGACCCTGCAGTAGTTTGCTAGCCGCTCTCCCCTGGGCAGCCTGGGGTTCAAGGGCTGGGAGGCGAGACGGGAGGCCCCGCTGCTCTGGACCACCCCCTCCCTCGGCCACTTCAACCTCCCCTGCCCTGAGCAGGCGCCAAGGAAAGAAAGGCAGTGGCTGGGGGGAGACAAGGCCCTGGGGCCGATCAGTCGCTTTATTAACTCCGTCCACCGTGGCTCCCACAAGGGGAGCTTCCCAGCTGGCAATGGGCAGCGGCCCCCGGCCCTGGGAGAGCCAAGCGCCGGGAGCCGCCGCTGCGAGTGGCAGGGTTGGGGTCACCCTGGAGTCCAGGCCCCAGGCTGCCCAGGGTCAGCAGGGTCCCTCACTTCTGGGCAGGGATCATGTCGTCGATGGGCTGGCCCTTCTCCAGCTTCTTCTCCATCTCCACCATCAGCTTCACGCCGTCCACCACCAGCTGCACTTGCTCCACCTCAGAGGAGCCCAGCCGGTCTGCATTGGAGATGTCGAACACAGCACCCACAGCCTCGGTGTCCACGCCGCCTGCGGGGGGAGGGGCAGCACAGGCGTGCTCAGTCTGCTGACCCCCCGCAGAGGGGTAGACCCTTGGGGACCCCTAAGCATGGGGCAGGACGACTCAGTGGGGCCAGCCAGCCGGCCATGACAAGGGCCCCGTGAGTGCCCAGCTCCTGGTGCGAAAGGCCAGCGGCTTCTAGCCTTGATGAGGGGGCAGAGGGGTGAGAAGTGAATTCCCCTGAAGAAACTGTGGGAGGGGCATCGCAGAACCCCCGCCCCCTTTGGCGGCATCTTCTTTCCTGGCTGTTTGAAGCTCCGGAGAGGGAGGGGCCAGCCTGGCGAGACGGCCCTTTGCCCAAGCAGAACTGGCACCCTGCCCTGCCCCTCCCCTCCCCCACCTGTGCCGCGTTTCTGCAGGCGGAGGCGCTTCAGGATCTCCTCGAACTTGGCGTGCTTGCTGAGATGGGGCAGCTTGACGTGGACGCCGCCACGCAGGCCGGTGCCCAGGTTGGAGGGGCAGGTGAGGATGTAGCCCAAGTGCTCGTTCCAGCTGAAGGGGTGGCCGGCCTGCTTGAAGATCTCCTCGATCTTTTGTTGAGGGGGAAGGGGGGCAGCAGAGGTTGGCAGGGTGAGTGGCAAAGCAGGCCAGACCCACGCCTCTTTCCTTGCCAACCCCAGGGCTGCTTCTCCCGAGGAGGAGCAAGGAGGGTCTTTATTCCATTGATGCCCTCCTCTGCCCTGCTCCCACCCCTTGGAGCCAGCCCAGAGCCCCTCCCCCGTTCCCCGGGCCCAGTTCCCCCCCCCCACCTTCTGCAGCCCCACGCAGAAGCGGCGGAAGACTTCCTTCATGTTGCCCCCCTTCTGCATGGAGATGACCCGCAGGTGGTCCTCTTCGTTCACCCACACCAGGAAGGTCTTGTTGTCATTGTGCCTGGAGGGGGGGAGCAGAGGCCTCAGCACCCCCCACCTGCTGCCCCTCAGGCTCAGTCGGCATTGGGCGGGGGGGCACCCAAGGGCATTGAGGCGGCCCCCTCGGCTGCCCACCACCCAGCTGGCCAGAGCGGCCCTCAGGGGCTCTTCACCTTTGGGGTCTGGGGGAGATTGGGAGCGCCCTCCCTCCCCCCACAGGGTGGCTGGGCTGCTCACCAGATGCCCCTGGCGTCGGGCCAGTCACGGGCCATGCCGGAGGCGAGCAGCAGGGGGGAGACGGGCTTGTCGAAGAGGAAGTGGTCGTCAATCAGCTGCTGCTGCTCCGCGTCAGTCATGTTCTTCAGGGGGTAGTACTTGCCCTTGAACTCCCCGGTCAAGCTGTTCAGGGCTGGGGGGGACGACACATGGCGGGGCCAGGATCAGCAAAGGCGGCCACCTCCTTCCCCTCCCTCCTTAAGCCTCCCGCCAACAAGGCTCAGGGGGGAGGGGGCTCCTCAACAGCCCCGCTTCCGTGGGGGCTGAAATCCTGCTTCCCTCCATCCTCAAAGGGAAAGATTCACCCCTCTTCAGTTTGGAACCCGAGCAAGACCCGGGAATCTGTTCCCGGGACCCCTTCCTGAGGGGGACCTGAAATATTCGGTGCAGCCCCCCCCCCCGCCCCCCCAGGAGCAGCAGTGCTGGGCAAGGCTCACTCCGGCTTGTGGGCTGCGAACCAGCCAAACGGGCAACTTAGCTCCTCCAAAGTTTGTGTGGAGACCCCCAGTTTTGGGCCAAGCGGCTCCTGCCCCCCATTCCTGCCCTCTTACTTTTGATGGAGAGGTTCTCCACGGCCCGGCGCTCGGCCCGGCTGCAGTGGGGAGGCAGCGTGTAGCCCTTGATGCTACGGCCAGTCCGCACGCGGCTGCTGAGCACGTAGTTGGGGTCCAGATCATCACCGCCCTGCAGGGAAGCAGAGCTGGGCGGAGTCCTCTCGCTGCCCAGGCTGACCACCACCACCCCGTGCCCTCCCTGGGCCTCCCCACATACTCCTGGGGGGCACCTGCAGGGACAGCCAGGGGGTCACCCACACACACACACAAAGTCTTTGCATACTTCAGGGCTTCCCTGAAGTTCCTCCCCCCCCACCAGAAAAGCCCTCCCACTGCCCCACCTTCAGGTTCTCATGGTTCAGGTCGGTCTTGTGCTTGTCGGTGGGTTTGTACCCTCCGTGGCGGTCATGGATGATGATGTCGAAAAGGTCCTTGAAGGTGCAATAGCATTCTTCATCACCAGCTACGGTGCCCACCGTCATGATGTAGGGGTGACCTGCAAGGACAGGGGGCTTCAGCGGGGGGGCAGAGGACCCAAGTCCCCCTCTGAAAGGCCAGGGCTTGGCACACCTGGAGGTCCCCTTTCTCACCCCGGCCTGGCACCAATTCTCTCAGCTGCCCCAAACACAAGGGGAGGGGACGGGGGCAGAGTCTCTGGCAGGGACTCAGTGGGAAGCCCAGCCACATTTCACTCCCATAGGCTACCAGGTCGATGCATGCCAGCATTTGGCCCCCTCGGTCCCTGGGGACACCTATCCGGCTAAATGTCCCTCTTAAAAACCTGTTAAGCTTATTCAGCAGTGCTTCTTCTCAGGCAGTGACCAGCCGGCGTCCCCCAAAGCCTTTTCCTTCACCTCCCATTTGTCCTACTCCAAAATGTTTACAAATCTTTCAAGAAGTAAGTTAAAACAAAAACAAAAACTCCCAGAATTCCCTAGCTAGCATGCTACCCCTTGAGCTCTTCTCCCCCCACCCCACCCCGCATGCCCAGAAGCCTGCTCTACACACGATGGGCAGCACACAAGTCAAACAGATTATGTAGATAGATGAGATAGATGATGGATGGGTGGAGGGTGGATGGATGATAGATTAGATAAATAGATACCTAGACAGACAGATAGGTAGAGGTAGGGAGTAGGTAGGGAGAGTGTCAGGGTTTCCACAGGTGGCTAAAGAAAGGAGGAGTGATGTTGCCCAAGCAACCAGACCGCACCTTCATTGGGCTATGTGGCCAATTTCTTGGGAAAGGGGGAATAGCTTTTACTTTTAATTAGGTGAAAACCACGGAAGCCTCTAGGATCATTTTTCACCAGCCTGTGCCAATGTGATATATAGAATAAAACTATTCTTTGAGGTACCTGCCTGCCTCGGAATTTTGTTTGCTATGGGCACATGGCTTGGAACCCTGACATCAAACCGACGCTCCCTTGTGGCAACCCTACAGCCTAAAAATGGCCTCACTCAGCCCAGCTCCAGAGTTGGCAGAGAGGGAGGGAGGGGAGGGAGGCAGGGAGGAAGATAAGCTGAGCTCTGCTTTCTGCCTTCACCCACAGGCAACCAGCTGCCAACTTGCTCAATGTGATGCCAGCCTGTGCCAGAGGGGGGAGTCAGCTACAGGAGAGGAGGGGGCAACAGGAGGCACAGCTTGTGCTTTGCCTGGAGGGCAAGGTCAGTGGCCACCCCCTCCAGGGTTGCTGCCAATCAAACGGGGACATCTGACTGCTCGAGCTGTGCTGGCAGAAAACGGACCAGGGGCACCGCCGCGTCTCGCCAGGGGAAGGGAGAGGGCCAGCTCACCTGGGTTGTCTACGCCGGTCTGGATGCAGTCATCCAGGGTGCAGCCGCTGGCCGTCTCCTTGTCCCGCAGCTTCTTGTACATGTCCAGGGTGAGGGCCTTGGCCATGTGGTTGTTGTGCATGGACAGGTCGGGGTACTCGTCTTCCGCGGAGAAGTTCATCTTGTACTTGTTGTGGGTGTTTCCGAAAGGCATGGTGGAGGCTGACCACGAGTCCTGCCAGGGCAGAGGGGCAGAGGGTGAGGAGCCTGGAGCTGCAGCAGAGCTGGGATTTCCCGGCAACAGCGAGACTTGAAGGGGGCTGGGCGAAATGTACCCAGAGATGCGGGAAGGGGCTGCTGGGCTCAGAAGGGCAAAGGGGTCTTAGGGTCACTGCCTACCAGATGTAGCAAGTGGGTCTTACAGGGGAAGCTTCATCTGGCAGGTGAAGAGCTCAGTGAGGCAAGGCAGACTTGGGAAAGAAAACAGACCCGGACTTCACACTGTGCCAAACTCCCCATTTCCACTGCACGACAGACCTGGGTTTGGGCTACTTCCTTGCCTTTGGGGTGTCAGACACTGAGTAACAGAAGCATTGGGGGGCAGTCACTGTGTAAGACTCCAAAGCCAGAATTGGCAAGGGGGGCAGCAGACAGGACCCCCTCAATCCCTGGGTCCCAGCCCTTTGAAGACCCAAAGAGTTCTCCTTCCTGCCTTCTTCCAAGCAAACCTGTGCCCCCCTCCCCCTTTAGGATGGAGTCTGGCTGGGCCACCATCCGAAGCCCTCCCGCCTGCCCTCTTGCTTGAGGGCCATCAATACTGGGGTCCCAGGACTGAGGCCCCCCAGGAACGCAGCACCTGTGGGCCCAGCTCTGCAAGGGGAAGCCCAAAGCAGGCCAGATGTTGGAGACCCTTCCCCCTTGCTTGCACCCCAAAAGCTTTCCCAAGTGGGAGAGTCTTAATCCCCAGCGGCACTCGAAGTGAAGTGGGGGGCCCCTTCCTGGGGGTCACCGTCAAGGTCAACCCCTGGAGATGTCAGCTGACCCAAAAGCAGCGACTGCGCAGGCCATCTTGGGTCTGGGTGCCAAGAGCGTGGGGGGGGGGAGGGCACAGGCTCTGCCCTTCCCCTTCAGTTCCACCCACAGGAAGCCAGGATAATTTTAGCCTCTGGGAGGCAAGTTTATTTATAGTGACAGCTTTTTGTCCACAAAAGGGCCCCGATCACTGCCACTCGTGGCCTCTGAGCAGGGGGAGCCCCCTGGCCACAAGCACAGCGGCATTCCAGGGGCGGCTTTTGACCAGGCTCAGCACTCTGTGCAGCCAGACACCCAGCCTCTGGGCTGGGGGGAGCCCAGGAAGGGAAGGCAGTTGCTGGGAGGGGTGAGGGAGAGGAAAGTGGGATTCTGTCAGGCACCCCCAGCCCCCAACCTGCCTTGGCCCCCGCCCCGCAGGGAGAACACAAGGTCATGGCCAGATTTGTGGTCACCCTCCCCATTCAGGACCACCCAAATACTTGCCCTGCAAGCGAGTCCCAGCCTGGTTGTGTGGCTAGGGATTTGCCCAAAGGGCAGAGTGTCTCAAAAAAGGCTGTTTAAATCTCCCCCAGCTTGCTGGCAAAAGTACCCCACCTGTCTTTGCCAATCCTCTCCCTCCTTCCCACCCACCCCGCTGCAAACCCAGACCGGGGTGGGGGGGTTACCTGACCAGGAGAAGCGGAGCCTGCAGAGTCCCAGGGGCTGCCTTGTCTCACTCCTGCACAATAGGTGACCCAGGAGTCTGGGCTGGGGGCTTCAGCATATAAACCCTGGCCCTCCTCCCCATTGGCTGAGCCCCAACCAGCAGCCCGGCTGTGATTGGACGTAGCTCAACTTGAAATTGGGTGGGAGTCTTCGCTGTGGGCACTGGAAAAGGCATCGTCCGCCTGTCCTTTCTGGACGGGGCAGGGGAAAGAGAAAGTCAGCTCAAAAAAAAACCCATTTCTTTGCTGGAGGACTTTCCTTCCTTGGGGGCTCGATGGGATGAGAGCTTGAAGGGCGCCTGACTGACCTCTGCAATCTAGCAGCTCTTCCTCCAGAAAGTCCCCCAAGCAATGCCCCCCCCCCAAGAACTGGCGCTTAGAGGCTGACTGCCTGCAACACAGCAGAATCCCCCAAGCTCTGGGGCTAGTGGGGCCCCTGCCCGGCCTGACCCTCTACTGGGGGGCCTTCCACGCACGTCCCGTGGCCGAAGGGATGCCAGCTAGTGCAGAGAGGCCCTGGCTTCTGCCTCCTTTGGCAAGGGGCTCCAACTGAGAATCCCCCCCATCCCACAGATGGAGCAAAATGAAGTGAAAAAAGGAACTTGGCTTTCTGATTTGCAGGGAAAGCTTTGCTTCCCCAGGACCATTCCCCCCCCCCCCCCCCCCCCCCCCCCCCCGACAGCTGCTCCTCCAGATACCTCTTGCTCCATGCAGGGCCTCCAGCAGCTGCCCAAACTGACCCCCCCCCGCCACTCATCTCAGTGGGGTAACTGGAACCCTGGTGCTGCTGGGAGGGAATGTGTCCCCCCTCCGCCAGGCATTCCAGTTAGGTAAGAAGTATGAGGGCCAGAGCCTATCAGCCAATGCCCTTGCTCTGGCAATGGGGTTTGTAGTCCAACATAGGGGACACCCACAGTCCCTGCCAGCTGCTGGCAGAGACCCGGAATAGTTTTGCAGCCTTCTGCACAAGTTCAGAGGAGGTTTTTTCTCTACACCTCCTGAAAAAACAAGGGACACGAATTTAATC
Organism: Laticauda colubrina; assembly: GCA_015471245.1. NCBI lineage: Eukaryota > Metazoa > Chordata > Lepidosauria > Squamata > Elapidae > Laticauda > Laticauda colubrina. Next base: position 489,641 of record BLBF01000071.1, read on the forward strand.
TCCATGGGGATTAAATGCTCAGCTAGAAGCAGGCTCCCTTCAAGCAGGTCAGGATGCCTCCTGAAAACTAGGCCTGCCTCACCCACCACCCCCTCCCTCCGCCAACCAGAGTGGGATCAGGTTCCTCCTTCCCAGCCCCCTTCCTCTAGGGAGAAGCCTCTGTCCTTGTGTCCTGCAGCTGCCTCTTTGGAAGGATTTGTGGGAATTTGATCTCACACTCCATTCCCTCGTCTCCCCCTCCCCATCCAGGCCTGCCTCTGGCCCTCCGCCTGACCAGGTGCAAAGAGCTACCCCTTCCTCTGGACTGGGGGGCTTGGGAGAGGCAGGGCCTGCAATATGTTTGCAATGGGGAAGAGAATGAGAAAAGCTGCAGGGAGCAGGGAGCCCCTATGTGGATCCCACCCCCCCTCCCATGTCTCTGGCTTTGACCTCCCCTCCCTCCCCAGCCAGCAAGGCCCCACAAAGACCGAACTGCCTGGGGCCTGGGTGCCTTTCTGGAGGAAGGGAAGCCGTGTCCACTTAGGGGGATTCCGGAAGGGCTGCTTGACTTTCCATCTGGGGCCACCAAAATGTCTTGGCAGCCGTGGCCCCCAAGCCCCCCAAGAGGGCACTGAGAGAGCCGACTTTCATCCAAGGGAGGGGGCTGGGAAGTTGCTTCTGGGGAGCACAGCATCCACCCCCCCCCCTTCCCAAAGGAGACACAATCTTAGGAAGCCCTGCAGAGGGAAGTTGCTCCACCGGTCAATTGGCCTCCCTGTCAGGAAGTTTCTCAATTCCAATTTGCTTCTCTCCATGATTAGTTTCCATCTGTTGTTTCTTGTCCTCTGGAAGTTTGACTCCT
>BLBF01000071.1:490581-567665 GCA_015471245.1 Laticauda colubrina
CTTCCTTCCTTCCTTCCTTCCTTCCTTCCTTCCTTCCTTCCTCGCTTGCTTACTTGCCAGATTTTTCCCTCTATCTTCTATTTAATCCTGTTTAGCTCCATCTATGGAGAGTTGTGATTCAGCTGAAGAGCCTGGGCGCCTCTGCGTGCCTCAGTGTCTCCTATCCTGCACATTCCTAACCGAAGTTTCTGGCCTTAATTGATCCCCAGCATTTCTTGTTCCAGCAGGACCTGGAGGCAGGGCGTGGGGATGGGTGGCTAAACATGGAGGGATCTGGGCTGTGAATTAAAGAAGCATTTGCTCTTTCCAAGGAAGCCTTTGCAAGTTGCCCCTATCCAAGGGTCTGCGGATCTTCAGGTTCTGAGGAATAAAGGTTGAGAGGGCAGACAGCTGCACAATATCCACCCTTGAAGCCCAACACATCCCATGATCCCCAGCTCATGCGGATGGCACCCCAACGCCCACTGCCTGCCCCAGGCAAGTCGCCTCCTTTGCTGTGCTCGGCCTGGCAGAGATGCCTGGGTTTGGCCACTCAGCCCATGCTCAGAGGCAGCCTGGTGTCCGTGCCTTCCTGCGCTCAGGCTTTGGACTGCCTCAGGCTGGATGCTGGCCACAGGAACGCCTTCCTGGCAGAGGAGATGCCTTGTCTGCACAACCAAATTGGGCTGCTGAGACGTCTGAAATCTAGCCCTGGGGTGGGGGTTAGGGCGGAGAGACAGGTTAGAAGGAAACTTGTCAGCCTGTTGAGGCATTGGCCTGCAGGTGAAGAGGGACCCCCACCTCCACCAAGACCATGTGATGCAATTCTTCTCCGGAACAACCCCTGCCTCTCCCCCACACTGGTGTCTCTCAAGCTTGGCCACTTTAAGCCATGTGGACTTCAAAGCTGGCTGGGGAATTCTGGGAGTTGAAGTCCACATGGCTTAAAGTGGCCCCGGGCTTTCAGAGATAGATGGAGACCAGCACCAGACGCCAAATGCCGACTTCCACCCTACTCAGAACTCTATGGGGCCCCTCAATCTGCAGCCTGGAGGGCCACATTCCACCCGCCTTCATCCAGGGCAGGGAACCGCCCCCGATCTGACATCAGCAACCCACTGGATCATCTCCCCCATGGGAATTCTCTCCCAGGCCACTGAGCGGGCGGTGGGAGGCAGGGAGGGAGCAGAGCTATTTTTAGAGGCCTCCTCTGCAACTGCAGCAGCAACTGTCTCCGGTTTCACACCAAACAGAGGGAGGAAAAAGACGGGCTGCGCACCCCCCTCTCTGCCCCAAAGCTCTTGGGGAACCCCAACTTTTGTGGCCAGCTCCCCACAGCTCCTTCTTGCCTGGGTGTGAAGGAGAAGGGGGGTCAGCTGGGGCTGATTTGGGGCTCAAGGCTGGGCATTGCAAGCCCCCTGCCAGTGAGAGGCCTCGATACCCCCCCCAGAAAGCCAAAACATCATGCCAGGCCAGCCCCTCCCCTTGGCTGGCCACGGCAGACTCTGGACTGGGCAGTGCCAGGGATGGCACTGATCCCATGGATTGGGAGGAAGACCAGACCAGATGTGGTCCCATCTTCTGGGGAGGCCAAGAGGTTCCTGGGAAAGTGGCAAGCTGGGCACTGAAGCCATGGTCAGAGTCACCAACTGCCCTGCCTTCCTCCTCAGTTGAAGACCAGGTGCCAGCAGCCACGTGGCCTCTGACAATGACGCAATTCTTCCCACTGAGTGAAGATTGTTTGTTTGCTTCACTTGATTGGCTGCCCATCTCCAATGGGTTGCTTGCTCCTTTCTCTGGGTGGGCTCCGCAGGAGGAGCACCGGCTCAGGAGCCAAAGGCGGAAGGGGTCTGCCACAAGGGGCAAGTCCCAGGCAGAGGTGTTTGGGGAGTGGCCAGAGATGCCCATTTTGGGAGAGGATGCTTGTAAAAACTACCCCCTCCCTCCCTCCCTCTCTTCCTTCCTTCTTTCCTTCTTTCCCTTCAAGTGGGCAGGTTCTGGGGACAGGACAACCTTAGGCCAAGTGACCCTGTGGCAGTTGCCCATGTGAATATCCTGCCCTTTTGTACACTAGAGTCTGCAAACCGAGGCCTCCTCTCAGCAACCTCTTGCCAAAGCTCGAACAAGCCTGGGATTGCACACAGAAGAAGGGAGGGGCCTGTAGAGGAGAATGGCCTAGCAGGCACATGCCCTCCGTGCTAGCAAAGGGCACCGAGCAGGACAGCAATGCCTCCCAGGGCTTCTGCAGGTCAGCCTGAGAGGCTCCCTTTCTCAAGCCTTTCGGGGCTCTGCAGCAGCTGCCTTGCCCCCCCTTCCATTTCCCAGGCTACTTCTCTGCTCCTGCCATGGCATGCACTGGCTGCCCTAGCCCCCCTCCCCCTGGACAACACTTGGCAGGTCCACCTGTTGAAGGAGTCTTGCAGGAGAGATCACAGTGTACAGAGCGTGCCAAGGGGTCCATGTGGGAGGCTGACCCTCTGCCAGCAGCAAGCTGGAGCTGAGTGACAGCTGGGCAGAGAAGCCGCAGCATTCTGGCCAGACTCTTTCCAGGGGTCATTTTCCCCAAAGCTCAGACTCACTAGTGGAAGATAGGCAGAGCAATGTAAACAAGGCAGGGGCAATGTAAAGGCACTTTGCCCATGCTCAGAGGCTTGGTCTCAAAGCTTTATGTGCTGAGCCCAGATGTGGAAAATGGATTCTAGAGTAGAGCTGTGTGGCCTTTAGAGAGGAGCCTGTGCTGTTGGAGTCACCCCTGCGATGAAATTCCCAGCTTCCAAGGACAGAAAAGCACTCGTCACATGTTCTGAGCACTCTTGGCAGACTCTTCCCTCCTGCCAAATAACAGCAACACCACAACTTGCTGTTGTAGAAATGACAAGCAGACACATTGAAAGCACCAACCCCCATGTTTGACTTCCGGCTCATCCCTTGAAGTCTGGAGGTAGTCCACCTTGTGCCAGGCAGGAGAAGAAGGAAAGAGGGTGGACGTGGCCAGCCCCCCAAGAGATGGTTCAGTAATGAATGCCATCCTCTGGTTTAACCACAGAGAGTCATCTTTGCCATCTCTGCCTTCTGAAAAGAGGGGTGGGGTGCTGCCAAACCCCCCCCCCCCACTCCTTTGGCTGGAGGTCTCTCACTTCGCCCAAATTTGGTGATGTCTCCTTTAAAAAAACAAAACAAAACGAACCCAGCAAACACTTGGCAACATTTGTCACTGGATTCTGTTGGAAGAACTTCTGGGCCTTTCTGCTCTTGAATCACTTCCCAGGGAAGGGCAGGTGGAGAGCGGCTGTCTCTGCCCGTTATTTGCCTCTCCTGGGCAGGTTGCTGACAAAGGTGCTATTAAGGGCAAAGCCCTCCTTGGCACAAGAGGCAGGATGGATGGAAACTCATCAAGGAGAAAAGCCACCTGGGACTAAGTAGGAATTTCCTGACAGGGAGAACGAAGGGCCTTCAAACATTGTGGGGGCTCCAACACTGGAGGGTTTGAAGAAGAGACTGGACAGCCGGTTGTCCAGAATGTAACAGGGCAAGAGCGTCCAACCTTGCCAATATGCAGAAACGGAGGATAGGTTAACTCTAAAAATTAAAGGAAAAGAAGTATTGGACTACTTCATAACATGGGAACTATTCTGTAAATGGTCAAATGACAGATATCGAGGTTAGAGGAGTGGAATTAGGGGACATATGGTTGACAGGAGAAAGAAAAACAGATAAGTAAATATTTTGATGGATATAATAGATACTATAATGAAAGATAATATATGTTATAAAAAGATAATATATATTATATCGGAAATCAGAAAAGGCAAAGAGGATCCCTGGGAGCAAATGGGTTTCAGCCTCCCCATCACCTCCAGCCTGCGGAACCGGCTTGCCTCTTTCCCGAAGCAGCCGTGGGCTGGCAAAGCAACCCCCCCACACACACACGTGGCTCCGCACCTGGGGTCCTCCCATGGACGGGGGGCGCATCTTTGAGTGGTCCCCGCCCTTCGGCGCCCCACACAGGCCTTCCCCTAGAGCCACGCCTGGACACCTTCCGCCGGGAGGCTCTCCGGGCTCCGATTGGGAGGGGCTGGGGGCTCTCCCGTCCCGCAGCATCGCCGCTGGAAAGGACTGCCCGGCCCATTTCGGCCGCTCGCGGGTCCGGCGTGGAAGTGCAGCGCCCCCTGGTGGCTGCTTGCAGAGCCGCGGGGCTTGGGCACAGCGGACCCGGGTGCAGCCTTCGCCCGGGGGTGAAAGCCCACCCGGAAATCCCCGGGAGCGGGAGGGGGCCTTCGGACCTGCAAGGGGAGAGTCAGAGCCGCCGGGCGGGGAGTGAGAGGCTCTGCGCCAGACAGAAGCCACCCGGGGGTCCAAGGGCCTGAGCGGGCCGGAATAGCTGTGCGTCCTCCGCGGACTTTCTCCAGAACCAGCCCGGCTGCTTCGAGGATGTTTCTGCCCGGGCCGATTTCTGAAGCCGGCAGGAACACCCTGAGCTGCCCCGCCGAGAGCCCAGTTGCGATGCGGAGAAGCCGAGGGATTTGCTCAGAATTTACCCGGGGGGGGGGGGGTGTTGGCAGCGTCCCTGCAGCTTTCAGAGTTTGGCAAAGGAGCCTCCTGCCAACCTGCCCCCCGAATAAATGCATTTATTACAAGCGCTGACTGGGCGGCTCTGGCTCTCTGCTTCATTCGCGCCCCAGAATCAACCGTCCTTGTTCAGCCCGCGAGCGGCTGAAGCGAAGGGAAGGCAGCGGGGGAGCTCGGGGGTCTTTACGCGAGGGGAGCCCCGTGGCGTGCCGCCCGTCCGGCCCGGTCCTCCTGCCCTGCTTCGAAGGACGAAGGCCTCGCTCCACAGGAAGCCGCACCAGGCCCGCCTTTCCCGGGCTGAGGTTGAACTGGGGCGGGGGCCGCCAACGAACCCCCGGATTTAACCAGAGGCCAGGAAACGACTCCAAGAGATCTCCTTCTTGTAGTTGTGCGGGGCTTTTTTTAAAAAAAAAAAAGAATTTTTATTTTTTAAACAAACATACATAAACAAAACAAAACATAAAACCACTTTCCAGTTACATACAGTGTGTCAGTTGGTTACAAGTCCTTTGCGTTTCATCTCCATAGTCCTCACTTATAATTTGTATAAATTCTCATATTAGCCAGCTATATATTATCATTGTTAATCATTTATTTCACTATGACTATTATTCCATCATTTTAGGTGAGATATTCAACATTTTAGATTAATTTATATTATAACATTCATTACCTCATCATAAATCCATCCAATAATCCATCTTTATGTTATATTCTCTATAATTCTATTATTCTTATATTGTAAAACTATCTAAAATATTTCGTTACCATATTTTATTTCCTAACCATTGATAAAATAATTCCCATATCTTATAATATTGTTTGTCTTCTTGTTCTCTAATTTCAAATGTCAATTTGCACATTCCGTTATTTTCTTCATAACTTTTTCCTGCACTGGTATTTTCTCATTTTTCCAATTTTTAGCAAATAAAATTCTAGCCGCTGTTAATACATTTACAATCAAGTATTTCAATTCTCTACTGTATATTTCCGGTAAAATACCCAATAAAAATATCTCTGATTTAAAGTCTACATGTTTTTTCTGTCATTTTTTCCAAGCACGAGAGGATTTGAGCCCAGTATCTTTTAGCCTCTGCTGTTGTGCAGGGCTTTGTTGGGCCTCCGATTTGCTGGGTGCTGGCACTTCGGTTTGTGCCTCCCCAGAGGCAGCGTCTGGCGACCCGCGGTCCCCTGAGAAAGACCCCATACTCTCCGAAGGGCCCCTGCTGGGAGGGAACCGGCTCGCTGCTCGCCCTTGGCCGAGAGGATGCGCTGGCTTGGCCGGTGCTCGGCGAGGGAGGAGGCCTGCACAGGGCCCGGCTCCCCCTTTGCCTTGCCCCCTCCACCATCTCTACTGCCGGCCAGTCTCGAGACTGGCGTTGCCGGCCCCTCCCCACTCCCCCCCCCAAGGAAGAGAGCAGCTGGACTGGCTTTGGGCCAGCGCAGCTTTTTATGAGCTAAGCAGGGAAGCGAGGCGCATTCCGAGCGCTCTTCTTATACAATATTAAAGGAATTGGAAGAAGCTCCTCCGCTCCCGCCGCCTTCCTCTCCTGCCTCTCCCGACCACGAGCAGCCTGGCGAGGTGAGGGCCAGGAGGGGGTCCGTTATGGGTGGGTGGGTAGGGGGAATCTTCCCCTGGAGTCCCCGAGGCACAACGAGTAGAGAAAGAAATTCGGTCGATGCTCAGAGGAGTTCCTGTTTCCCTCGGCGGTCAAAGAGAGTTCCCGGGATTTAATTTCTGCAATTCGAACTTGAAGGGATAGAAGCAGCCGAAGACACGGGATTGCGTTCACACAATCACCTGATTGAACCGGGGCATTTCCGGGATCAGCAGAACCCATTGACCCGCAAAGGGCCGAGCCACCCAGAACGAACAGAAGTTTTGCAGAAGTTTATTAAATGTGAGCAGACCCACAATCTTTGCCTTTAGACACGCGATTCCCCGGCCCGGCCTTCTCAGCCTCTGAGATTCTTGGCTTGCTTGCTCCCATCTCTTGGGGACGCCCTGCAAACTTGTTTTGAGCGCAGAGCGCAGAGATCCAATTTTGGCTGCGGAGGTTACAGAGCGCAACTCCGGGGGGCGGGGGGGGGGGGGGGGGGGGGGGGGGGGGGGGCCGGCCGAGATCGCCAATGCGCCCGACTTCTCCATCTCTTCCAATCTCGCCCCTTCACTCCAGCCAACGACCGGCGGGGGAGGGGGAGGTCCCAACCTGCCGGTGGTGGCTTTTTCCTCCCTCGGCCAGAGAGCCGGAGGGACGCTTGGCACCGCTTTCCCGACGGCGCCGGGGCAGGGAGAGCCAACGGATCACGGCTGGGGGCTCTGCAGTAACCTCAAGATCAGCAACACCCATCAGCCCATTTCTCCTGAGAAAGGCTGGAGGGGCTGACCAGGTGAGAGAGAAGCGCGGCTCTTTACGGAGTCCCCTGCTCCGACGTCGGCCGCAGGTGAGAGGGAGGCGGCGCTGGTCATGGGCTAAGCGGGGCGCGAGGCTCCTGCGTATAAAGAAGGCTGCGGCGTGCTTTAAGAGAAAGGCGGGGAGCCCTTACAGAAATTGGGGCGAGCTGCTTTTGGGTTTCGAGATAGTCCCCCCCCCCAGCGCGCAGGCGGAGGGGCGGGGCGCCTCTGGGCACGTGCAGAGCGCCTTCCAGTCGCGGCCCAGGTAAGCCGCGGCTACGCTGGGCGGGGCAGGTGCGCCCCTCCTTCCCAGCGAGGCGCTGAGCGGAGGCTGCCGGGGTGTGGCTGGCGGATCGGGGCGCACGGGGCGGATGCCCTCCTCTGGATAGGCCGGGAGGGAGGCAGGTAAGGCAGCGGCGGGCCAGGCCTTCTCCGGGAGAATCGGGGCGCGTCTTCCTCGCTGCCGGAGCTGCAACACGCAGACTCCCCGGCTCCGAAGCCTTCTGCGCCGGCTTACCTGGAGGAGCTCTCCGCTGCCCCTAGGCGAAGGTGATGTCCGGGGGGCGGCAGAATGCTGGCTGCATGCTTTGGAGAGAGGACGGATCCGCAAGACGGCCGTGCTTAGGGGGGGCCCTCGGGAGCGACCCAGACTCCGTCGCGTCCCTTGGCTGAGCTGGTGCTCCGGCGCGGCAAGATCGGGCCGGCCTACTTCTCCCCAGAGGCGGAGAGGCGCGAGGAGAGCCGGCCCAAGCTCCAGTCGGGCGGAACCGGCCCACTTCTCGGTGTATCCTACGGGGAAGCGGGGCGGATCCTGCCGAGGAGAAGGCAGCCGCCGTGAAGAGCGGGGAGGGAGGCGCTTGTGTGTGAGGAAAGGAGCTTTTCACAGAATATCTAGCTTTGTGCAAAACACTTCCTCCGCCACAGAAGAGGGTTGCAGTGACGTTTATCTTTGCACTGCCTCAACAAGGCCCGGGTTAGTGTGAAGGGGAATCCACGGGTTGTGGCAGCAGCTAAAGAAGAGAATATGTGTGGCTCCGTGTTGAACTGGGGGTGCTGGGGGCTCTCTGAGTTTGCCTGTTTTCTTGAACAAGTTTCCTGATCACATTAGCACTGAAGATGTTCCCTAGTTGGGTCATGAAATGTCTACAAGAAAACAGCCAAGCTCAGAGAGCCCCCAGGAAATAGTACTGCAGCTGTTTCCAGAGCAGGGGTGGCACGGAGGTCCTTCTGGAAAGCTTCCACAAACCAGCATCCTTGCCCTGGTGGCTGCAGACCTAAGAATACTGCCTCAGTTTGATGTAACAGATGTGCAGCTCGACAGATGTGGCACAAGGGAAATGCCCTCTGCCAACCACAAGTGTTCTCATGGAGTATTATTGTGTAGTGCTCTGGTTGCCAGACCCCCAAATTATGTATATGTTTTTATTTCTAAAAATGTTGCAAGAAGGCAAATGGAATTCTGGAAGGAAGATGATGGCAGGATCTAAAAGAATGCCTGGGCAAATTTTGCTTCCTTGTCGCTGTGAGGTTGACTCTGTAAACCGCTTAGAGAGTGCAGTGAAGCAGCATATCCCTCCTCGTGCTCCTAGGACCCAGGTTTTCTCGGGCAGCAGCTGGCGGGAGGGTGAAATGAGAGCAAAGCAGAGCCTTCTCTAAGCAGCAGGCTTGCCCACTAAAGATTGGCAGTATTTCTGCACAGGTTGCATTAAGCATAGAGGCACCCAATGGGGGCCAGGCCCACTGAGAAAGAGAAAGCAGCCACCAGGCCCAGACTGTGCACCAGCCACACCCCTGTCAGCTGAGGGGAGTGGGCAGCCCTGAGGGCTCTCCCTCGGGGCTCTCTGAAGTGGCCGGGCAGCCAGTCTGCGCCCAGCACAGCCTCAGAAAGCCCTACTGCCTGGTGGCCTGTTGTCACCCTTCCCATGGGGAGGGCGGGAGAGCCTTGATCCAGGCCGAAGGAGACCCAGCCCAGCTTCAAAGGCGGAGAAGTCAGGCGGGCGGGGAGTCTTCCTTCGTGAGGCATGTGTGCGGCTGCAGACAGGCTTGGCCAAGAAGCGTGTTGCTGCCTGCTTTCTGGTGGTGGCATCCAGCTGGAGAGACTGGTTTGGGATCCTGCTGTATGGATCCAGCAGGCAGCTTTCCCAAAGGGCCTGGGCCGGGGGGACAGCCTCCCAGACCCACCTGGCTGGAATCCAAGGCTCTTGCATTCTGGGGCCAGAAGTTTCAGTTTCCCCCCCATCAACTTCTCTAGCTGATGTTCCTTCTGATTAATAGAGCCTGGGTAAAAAAAAGACCAGGTTTGGAGACTCAAAATGCCTCTGAGAGTGTGCAGAGGGCTCGGATAACCTTCATGTCTAGGATTAAAACAGAGAACTCCAACTTGACATGTTTCAGACTTGGGGACTGCAACTCCCAGAATTCCTCAGCCAGCGCTGGCTGGGGAATTCTGGGAGTTGAAGTCCACAAGTCTTAAAGTCACCCAGGTTGGAGGGCCCTGGATTGGAGGACACGCTCCCAGAGGCAACTGTCAGAGGGGGTCCTCCTTTGCCTTCTAGAAGGCCCCCACGAGACGCCAGGATCTCGGAGCCCTCCTTCCTTGGGCCAGCGTGGCCTGCCATGTCCATCATGGTGGGCCTGGATGACAGCCGATCGGAGAGGGTGACGGGCGATGACATCATCCTCCAGACGCGCCAGGTGATGAAGGGCCTGGAAGCCCTGCGCAGCGAGAACTGGAGCATCCGCCACCGGCTGCAGGAGGCTCTGCTGAAGGAGCAGCAGCTGATGGACGAGAGGGAGGGCCCCCTGGCAGCCGCTGATGCCCAGGCCCTGGAGCTCCTGGAGGAGAAGCAGGACCTCGTCTGCCGGAGCCTGGAAGGCATAGAGCTGGGCATTACTGAAGGCCAGGTACCCCGGGATCCCCGAGGGAGGCCGCCAGGGGCTGCTCGGCTGGCTGTGACCTCATGGAGCACCAGGAAGCTCAAGGAGCCCTTGGGGAGGGAGTTCCCCGGGGGGGGGGCTTTGCATGGGCCTGGGAGGTGGTGCTAGCAGGGGCCACCAGGAAAGGTCAAGGGTGCCCATTTGTCCTGACCATCCCTGGGTTGTGTCGGGTGCCTTCAAATTGTTTGTTTGGTTTGAAGCACTTTTATTTGTTGAGGATGGGGTGGGGATGGGACCTTGGAGGTCTTCTAGTCACCCTCCCTGCTGAAGCAGGAGACCCTCCACCATTTCAGACAAGCGACTGTCCAGTGGAGAGCCCACAGCTGCTGGAGGGAAGCCGTTCCATGGGTTGATTGTCCTGACTGTCAGGCAGTTTCTCCTCAGTTCCAGGTTGCTTCTCTCCTTGAGGAGTTTCCATACGTTGCTTCTCGTCCTGCCGTCAGGGGCTTTGGAGAAGAGCTTGGCCCAATTCCAATATATTAGAATTGAATATAATGCAAACACAAGCAATAGAACATTTAACATTTATCAAAACAAAGTTATAAAATTAGCTGATCAAAATATAAAAATGTTACTCTCTTATTCTACTGTGCCCAAAGGAGTAGGAAGCCAATGCCTTTTTTCTCTTTTCCCATTTTCATCCTTTTTCCTTCGATTTCTGAGAGCCGCTTATTGCAGCTCTGCACAGCCACAGTCCCTGCTTTGTTTCCCCACAGCCCCTCTGGGTCTCCTGTGGGCAAAGGCTGCCGTTGCTGGAGCTGCCCCTTCCTCCCCGCAGATGTTGATCGCCCTCTCCTCGCACATTGGGGCGCTGGAGGCAGAGAAGCACAAGCTGCGGGCCCAGGTGAGGCGCCTGGGCCAGGAGAACCTCTGGCTGCGGGAGGAGCTGGCCAGCACCCAGTTGAGGCTCCAGCACAGCGCGGAGGCCGTGGCTCAGCTGGAGGAGGAGAACAAGCACCTGCACTTCCTCAACCAGCTCAAGCACTACGAGCCCCGGGAGGAGCAGGTGCGGCCTGGGGGAAGGGGGGCTTTTCTCAGGTGGGGGGATGTTTGTGGATGAGGCGCCTCCTGTGTTCTCCAGGTCAGGTGGCTGATGGCTGAAAAAATCCAAGTCAGAAAGAAATTTTGAAGGTCCCTAGGAACCTTTGACCCCAGTCCAATCTTTGGTCCGAATTATTTGGATGCTCAATTATTTGGCAGAGGAGGAGGAGGAGGAGGGGAGGGCGAGGGCTGGATCCTGCCTCCCTGGCTCCAAAGCCTACTATTGGGGGGAGCTTCCTACAGGCAAATGGACAGAGGGGTCCTCCTGGCCCCTCCCTGACTCTCCCAGGTTCTCCTTGCAGGTGGAGGTGGAGGAAACCTTCCTCAGCACGGAGGACGACCAGAGGCCAGGTGTGTTCCTAGGCAGGCCTAGGCTTTCTGAGTCAGCTCCCAAGTGGAGCTCAGCCTGACAAACTGCTGCCTGCCCTCGAGGCCGAGGCCCAGCCAGCCGCGGGTTGCAAAGCGCCCCTGCCCAAGAGAAGCACATTAACTGCACCAAAGCCGGAGATGCCCTCGGCTGGGGACGGGGCTGGGCTGGTTCAGGAGGGCCCCTTGCTTCTTCCCAGCCTGTCCCCCCAGGGTCCCTCTTGACCACCCGGCCGGCATTGTGTCCTGCAGAGGGGCAGAGCCCGGGTGCCGCCGCCTTGGCAGCCCAGCAGGGCGGGTACGAGATCCCGGCACGCCTGCGGACGCTGCACAACCTGGTGATCCAGTACGCATCTCAAGGGCGCTACGAGGTGGCGGTGCCACTTTGCAAGCAGGCCCTGGAGGACCTGGAGAAGAGCTCTGGGCACAGTCACCCGGACGTGGCCACCATGCTCAATATCCTGGCCCTGGTCTATCGGTAAGATGGGCGAGCGGCCTGGGCCCTCTGTTCAGCAGCAGGCGCTGCTTCTGGGGAACACACAGAAAGATCGGGAGGCAGTGGGGCTCAGGGAGGCCCTTTTGTTCTGGGGCTGTGTTTCTCTGCCCCCCCCCCCCCGCAGGCCTCAGAGCTGCAGCTGCATCCTGGGTTGCCCTGGCACCGCCTGCCTCCCTGCTTCTCCCCTTGCAGGGACCAGAACAAGTACAAGGAGGCCACGGAGCTGCTCAACCATGCCCTGGACATTCGGGAGCAGGTGCTGGGCATGGAACACCCTTCTGTGAGCGCCCGTGCTGTGTGTGTGTGTGGAGGAGGGAGAGGCTGGCACTGTGTGGAGGGAGGGAGGGGGCACCTGGCTTGGCCCCGTGCCAATGGCCACTGTTTTATGCTGCTTCTGAGGGTCTCTGCTCTCATTAAGCCTCCCTTTGTCCCTGCCAGGTGGCTGCCACCCTGAACAACTTGGCTGTGCTGTATGGCAAGCGAGGGCAGTACCAAGACGCTGAGCCTCTGTGCAAGAGGGCCCTGGAGATCCGAGAGAAGGTAGACACCAACACCCAGGCCACTCCCAGTCGGACCGGCTGCATCCTTGGCCTCCGGAAATGGACTGTTTATTTGCTTATTCATTTTATTTATTTATAATAAAGACAGAAAATTCATTGCCTGCCCATCTTAAAATAACTCTGGGCTGCTTACAATAATACAAGATAGGCATTACCTATACCAAACGCATAAATAAGCAAATACAAAGCAGGGGCCACAGTCCAATTAAAGATGGAGAGGGACAGGGCTGCAGCTCGCCCCCAGCCAGGCAGGGGGGGCACCAAAGCCCCCCTCCCACCCCAGGAAATTCTGGGTCAGCTCCTTTCAGTTCCTGGGGAGACCAGTGGGTTTCTAGCCAGCTTTTCCTGCCCTGGTACCTCCAGGCAGAGTTGGAAAGGTTTAGATCTGGAGGGGGCGGAAGAACCAGCAATTGGACTCCCCCCCCCCCCAATCTCCCGGTTGGGCAGAAGCATCCTTGGCACAAGCAGGAGCAGTGAGGGGAGAAGCCCTGAAGGCCAGGAAGGGGGGAGGGCCCTGAGCTGGTCCTGACACCTATGGAGGTGGCTGCTATAGACCACTTGTGGCCTTCAACTCCCAGAATTCCTCAGCCAGCTATGCTGAGGAAATCTGGGAGTTAAAGTCTACAAGTCATCAAGGGGCCAAGGGGGGTGGAGACCCCTGCTATCAACCAGTGTGAGCCTTCTAGGGTTTGGGGAGCTGCCCCGTTTTCAGACCTCCTGCAATCGGAGAGGGGAAAGGAGGCCCACCTGGGTGCACAAGCAGCGCATCAGCTGAGCACTGCTGCCCTTTCCCCACAGGTGCTGGGCAGCAACCATCCAGATGTAGCCAAGCAGCTCAACAACCTGGCCCTCTTGTGCCAAAACCAGGGCAAGTTCGAAGAGGTGGAGCAGTATTACCAGCGGGCCCTTCGCATCTATCAGACCCAGCTGGGCCCCAATGACTGCAACGTGGCCAAGACCAAGAATAACTTGGTAATCCGGAGGGCGGAAGGTGGGGTTGGAGTTTCTCCCCAGGACTTTGAGGGTTAGCACTGCCTCTGACCTTCTGCCGGGCGAGTCTCTTCCAGTGAAACAGGCTTAAGGGAGGGCAACATTTGCCAATGGCGAGGCTTTAAAACTAGGCCAGGATCTCCAGTTCTTTGCTCCCCGCCTGCAGGCAGAAGTAGAAGCATCCCAGCCAAAGCAGCGGCTTTTTTCCTGGGGGGGGGGAGGATTCCTCGCTCGCCCTTTGGGGGGGTGTTTCCTCCTGGGTGGGACCAATTGCTGCCCACCTGGGGGGGTCCACGGGTGGTGGATTGGAGGGAGAGGGCTCACCGCCCCCTGCACCTTCCTGCCTCTCGCCTGGCCAGGCCTCCTGTTTCGTGAAGCAGGGCAAGTTCCAGCAGGCTGAGCAGCTGTACAAGGAGATCCTCTCCCTGCAGGACCAGGAGCTGAGCACCCCCAGGGGCGGTAAGAGCCCAGCCCTGGGCAGCCCTTTCACCCGGGGCGGGGGTGGGGGGGAGGCAGGGCGGTGCCCGGGTCCTCAGCATCTGGATACACCTTTTGAAAAAACCCCTCCTCTCCCTGCCTCTTCTTCAGATTATCGCTGGACAGGAGCTGGCAACACCTGGGAAGGGCAGGTGAGTCCTTCTCCCACAATGGGGCTTCGGAGATTGACCATCTGCAGAGGGCTGGGGGGGCACGGAGAGCAAATCCTTCAAGCCTTGTCAGCTGAGCCAACAGAGAGGGAGGTGAAGAGGGCGGCAGGGTGGCCACCTCCAGTTGCCATCTTGGACTGCAGGTGGTTGGGGGGAGAAGGCCCCCAAGTTTTGATCTGCCCCCCCCCCCCTTCTCTCCAGGAGGGGATGAGGCGCAGCAGCTCCTTCTCTCGCTTCCGGGAGTCCCTCAAACGCAGCAGTGAGAAGCTGGTCACCAAGCTGCGGGGCCAAGTGGTGGGGCAGCCCAAGGTCGCCGCAGGCCCCAGGTGAGTTGGGGCTCCCCCAGGGGCCTCCATGGCAAGTCTGGGCTTGGGAGGCCCGGCCAGGAAGAGCTGAACTGGACCTCTCTTCCTCAGGATGACGCGGGCCACGTCCCTCAGCATGCTGCATGTGAATGAGGCTGCAGCTGCCGCAGCCCCAAAGGTGAGCCCACCACGCTCGGCAGCCGTTGCACCCCAGGGCAGTGGCCCCAAGGATGGCTTGGCCTGGCCAGAGCAGGGAGGTCCTGCGGAGGCTCCCTGGGGCAGGGGAAGGAGCCACTGGGTAACCCTGGACCAGTCCCTTCCTTAGCCCTGGGGGGAGGCAATGGCCAACCGCTTCTGGACAGACAGCCTGGCTGCAAACGACTTGAAGGCACCGCCATATGCTGAGCCCGGGACACCTGGTGAGCAGGAGGCTCAGAGGAGCCTTGGCCGAGGCAGCTCCGCTCCGTAATCCGGTTCAGCCCGAGAAGCAGCCAGAATTGGTGCATTTCTCCAAGCAGCCTAAAGAGGCCTGAAAGGGGTCCCTCCTCTCCCCTCCTGCAGCCCACCCGGAACCTGAGCACCAGCACCCAGGACCTGAGGCACCGCTCCACCCACTAGGCCCGCCGGCCTTCACTCTCCTGGGGTCACCTCTTGGTTCGAGTGCTGCATGCATGGAAAGTCCTGCCAATTCTCAGGAATGGAGCTGCTGCTGCTGCTGCCGCTGCCGCCGTCCTAAAGCATCACGGGGGACGGGACGCCAGGAAGCTTCACCCCGTCTATCGCCTTAAACTCCATGGGCAGCAGCAGGAGCTCTTGTGAAGCCGAGCCTTATTTAGTTTATTTATGCACCTTATTTTCCCTTCCATAAAGGCCGCTGGAAATGAAGAATGACTCTTTATTTGGGAGTGGAGAGAGATCTCTGCAAGCTTTACAGCCCACCCCCCAAGGTAACTTTGGATGAAAAGGGCCACACGCCTCCCCCAGTTCTCTCTCTCTCTCTCTCTCACACACACACACACAGAGAAACTCCCTTGAGTAGCAACACACTGCTCCCCTTTATTAAAACCTCACCCCAGAAATCCAGGATTTGTGGGGGGGAGGGGAAGGGCCGAGAGGATTGTCCAGGCTTGAAGGGAAGCCCCCCCCCCTCCCCCGGGCAGTTTCTCTTCTCTACCCGGCTCAGCTCCACAGCCTGGATGGAGGGATGGCCGGCCAGTCGGGGTCCCTGCCTGCAGAGCGTGATGGCTGGCAGCCTCTACCGCCCCTCACACCTGGTGGGCGATCTCACGCACTCTGCGCAGGGTCTCCTCCGACTGCAGCTGCTCCAAGGTGAGGAGGGAAAGGCCCAGCTGGTCTTCCTGGAGGGGCAGCAAGAGGGGGGAGAGGTCAAGATGCCCCCTGCCAGGACAACCAAGCCCACTTCTGCCCATGAAAGAGTCGCTGCCCACAGCTGTTCCACACGGGAGGCAAATTTAAAATAAAAAACCAAAATAAGCACGGCTGCCTGGGGAATTCTGGGAGCCTGTCAGCCTTAAAGCTGCCAACTTTGCAGGCCTCTGGGTGACACGACGCCCCTCTTGCCCGCCCCCCCCCCCCCCCCCCCCCCGGTGGAAGGGCTGGGCCATCTGGCGCAGGAAGTGCTTGGCCACCTGCACGGCCTCATCCAGCGTCAGGTTGAGGTTGGCCTCCGTCAAGTGTTCCTGGATCCAGCGAGGCAGCTTCCCCCGCTTGTCTGCCCGGGCAAAGCGCTGCAAGGAGAGGCGGGATCAGCCGCTGCCTGGCCCTCCAGGCAAGGGTCCCCCTCCCCCCCAGGGGGCACACCTTGTCAGCAAAGATCAAGAGGCCGTAGTCAGTCTTGCCACGAATGGCCCGCCCGACGCACTGGGCCGCATGGCGCATGGCATCAAACGTCAGGAAGTCGTTTTCACGGATCTGGAACTGGTTCCTCAGGTACTCCAGCCGGGCCTGGGATGGGAGGAGGTGAGGGACTTCTCCCCTTCCCCCCCCCCCCAGAAATCAGCAGGGGTGGGCCAATGCTATGCCAGGTGCACCAGAAGTGTCCCCCCCCACATCAGCCAAGCCAACAGCGGGTGGGAAAACGTGCCACTTCTGTGCTGAAGGAGCCCCCCCAATTGAGGCACTGGGAGGGGGGTTCCCAGACCTTCCCCCAGAGGAAATGAAGGCTCTGTAGCCTGAGTGAATCGGAGCAGGAATCGGCCGAGGAGCTGCAGACCTGGAACTCACCTTCAGGATGCGGCTTTGGGTGTAGACATAGGGGACGCCAAACATGACCACAGCCCTCCCATAGTGGTGAACTGGGGAGGGGAGGAAGCGGGGGGGGGGGAGGTCAGTGCTGCACCTAAAGAGGCCTTTTCCCTCCAACTTCAAGGCCTTTGTGAGTTTAAGGCAAGGCGCCAACTCCGCCCCAGGCCAGCTTCCGTGGCCCCGGATGTCCTTCAAAGCTTCTCCAGGGAGGGGGGGCACTCACCAAAGTCAATCCCTTCGGAGACCTTTCCCCTGGCCACTGACAGCAGGATGGCTCCCCGGCCGTTCTCGCAGGCCTGGGGTGCAAACCAACCGGACCTCTTGTCACCCACAGTCTTTTTACCCCAAAGTCAGAAATGCTGTCAGTGCAGCAAGTCCCGTCTCAGGACCAGGCTTGGAGGGGGAAAGGTACCGGGGGGGGGGGGGGCAGAGAACCTGCTCAACTGAGTCCCCCCCTCTGCAGCAAGAGCCCCCCCTCACCTCCTGGTACTTCTCCAGGGCCACACTCGTCTCGGCTCCGTCCTGTGTCTCGATGAAGATGAGCTTGTTCCGCTGGATGTTCTCCAGGATCCCCTGGAGGAACCCGAGAGGAGAGGGAGGGACCCCAGCTTCAGAGAGCCCACCCAGCCCGGCTGCCCGGAGAGACTCTGCAGCTCGGCTCCTGGGCCACCCCCGCCCAGCCCCCCAGAGCCCGGAAGGGCAGCTGGATGGTTGCTGTGAGACCTACAGAATGCCTGGCCTGCTTTGCCCTGTTTCCAGACCCCCCCCCCCCCCGAAGCCTTTGATCTGCATCCTGCTTAAGGACCACAAAGACAACCCCTGGATCAGCTGCTGAAAGGAGGTCGGAGGTGAAGGTGGCGCCAAGGGGATTATCGGCTTGGAATCCTGATGCAGCCTCCTCCCCGCAAATGAATTCGGTTGTTGACTTTTATCTAGGGCCAGTTTGCCCCAACTGGAGGGCCAGGCTCTTGGGCACAGGGAGCATGGAATAAGCTTTGAGCGCCTTCAACTGGGCTCCTGGCAGGAGCACAAGAGGAGCTGGGCGGCCGGAGTCCATCAGGACAGCGGGGCAAGGGAAACCCTCCCCAAATGAAACAGTGGTCAGGCTGGCCTTCTGCAAGACAGGCTGAGCGTCTGATCGAGAGCAAGCCGACCAGTCTGGTCTTGGATGCAACACGGCCCCATTTTACAAGCTTTTGAGTGTTTCCCCCCCTCGAAATTCTCACGGCAGGCCAGGAGCAGAAGGCCCCCAAAGTGCGCGCGCGCACACACACACACACACACACACACACACACGTGAAAAGCATCCCGGGCCAAGCTGGCCTGGCGTACCTGCTCATACCAGGAGGCCACGATGTTCTCCATGTACTGATAGCTGGTGAAGAAGGCCACGATGCCATCAGGGACCACGGCCGACATCTCCAGGAGGAGGTTGCCATAGTTGCGGATCACGGCTGCCGGAGAAACACCCTCCCTTCAGGCTCACAGGCCTTCCCAGCCCCCCACAACGTGGAGGGCAAGGCTCGCCCCCACACAATCCCATGGGGCCCACCCCCCCTCCCACTGCCCTCCCCTCTTCCGCTAAGCAGCCTGAATGGACCAGGGAAGGGCTCTGCTGTCCCCTCCTCATCAAAGACCCTTACCAATGTCCTCGCGGGTTTCGAACTTGGAGCTGATGGTCACTTGGTCATTCCCTCGGCCCACAATCTGGAAGGGAAGCCAACGAGAGGAAAGGGCCCCAGGGAAGCCATGGTGAGGAGGGGCTGCCTGGTCCCCCAGGAAGGGGAGGGGAGGAGGGGGACAGCCTGTCCCCTCCTGGCCTCGGGTACTCACCATGGGGCAGAGGCAGGTCCGGGCAAGGGTCATGGTGAAAGTGGCCATGGTCACCGGCCGGAAGTCCAGGATTTGGGGATACATGTCAAGGGGGGAAAGGGTCTACATGCAGGGAGGAGAGCAGCTGGTCAGGGGGGCAGCTTCCCCACCTCCAGCCCCACAGAGGGGGCTCCTGCCGCTGGCCAAGAAGGCCCCCCCTGCACTCACTCCCGAGGTGATGATGACCGTCTGGAACCGCTCAAAGACGGGCTTGATGGCGATGGAGGCGTCCATGCAGCTGGAAGAGAAGGCCCCGGTTTGCCTGGTGTGGGGCAGCTGGAGGCGAGGCAGGCAGCCCCCCATTTCAGGAGAATGCCAGAGACGGAGAGGGAGGGCAGAGCCAGACCCTTCCCACCCACCCCCCGCCCTCCCCCCCCCGGAGCCCCTCACCTGAAGTGCAGGATGGGGTTGAGGATGGTGGGCGTTCTGTCGTCAAAGGGCTCGATGAGGATGGTGAACCCTGGGGCGCAAAATGAGAAGAGGCACTGACGGGAGTGGGTGGGGGAGGGGGGCATGGACCCCCGCATGGCTTGGCTGCCCGGTGGGGTCGGGGAAGGCCGGCCTCGGCCAGCAGCAGCCGCCTGGATCCCCCGGGGAGCTCAGGAGCGAGGAGCCTCGTCAAGGACTCTCCCCGCCTTTGAGCCTGTCTCGGAGGCCCTCTGGCTGCCCCGAAGGCGCTTTCCCAAAAGGCCGCTGGACTTTCTTGTCCTCTTCCTCGGAAAACGTTTCCCTTCTCGTCCAAGAAGCTCCTTCAGTTCATATTTCTTCATTTGGAAGCTTCCTCTCCAGGAACAAAATCAAGGAAGCCCCGATGCCCTTTGCAAAAGTGCCTCTGTTTGGGACGTATTTGTGCTGACTCCAAAAAACTCCCAAAGCCCACCAAAGCTGGCGGGCGCAGGAGCCGCGGAGGTTTTCCTTCGGCAAAGATGGCTGCCGCCTGACTTACTCATGCCGTCCTCAGCTGGCCTCCCGAGAGCAGAGCTGCAATGCTCTTGGGCGCCTTCCAGGCCCCTCCCAGGCTCCACCTGCCAAACCCGAGGGAGGGATGTGGGTGGGGAGGAATTGCAAGGCCTGGGAGGCCCTGAGAGGCCGACTGGCTGAAGAAGCCTCCCTACCCTTGGAGTAAGTGCTGACCAAGGTGGCGAAGTTGGAGATGAGGGTGATGGGCGAGAAATCGGAGATGTCCGCGATCTCCAGCGTGCGAAGGAGGCAGCGCAGCCGCTCGGCACAGAACCTGCCAAAATCCAGGAATCGAGGCTGGCATGAGGCCGGCCTGGAACCGCCCGCTGGCCCTGGCCAGGCTCTTCCTCACGCCCGGCCCCCCGCCCTCTCCAAGCAACGGAGCCAGGCTTACCAGGATGGGCCTGGTGGGGGGAAGGAAGGGAGGAGGGGAAGGGCCTCTCTCCTGAAAGGGCCCGCGAGGGTCCTCCTGCCCGCACTCACCGGAGGGGCTTCCGCTCAATGCAGACCTTCTCAAAGATGTCCTTCAGGAAGGATGGGGGGCTCTCCTGGACCACGTGGTGGATGCGCAGCCGGGACTTCAGGTACTCCAGGAGGCGCTTCAGGAAAGCCACAAAGTGCTCCGCTGTCCGGATGTTGCCCGGCACGGCCTCTGCATGAGGGGAGGGCCAGTCAGGGCAGCAGCTCCAAGGCAGGTCTCAGGGCTGCGATCAAAGGCCACAAGGCCACCTCCCTCAGCAGGAGCAACCGATGCCGAAGGGCTGGGATGGTGCAGCAGCCATCGGTGTTCCCTCCTGCCCCACCAGCACGAAGCATCATCCCCCCTCCCCTCCCCCCGCTGCCCAGAGGGGCCGACCTACCCTGCAGGATCTCGTCCGGTAGCACCGGGTTGGCCAAATAGACGTCTGTTTCCCGGGAGACGTTGGCCTCCCGCAACCCCTGCAGCAGCTGCTGATATTCCTCCTTCAGCTTCTGGGCATCTGTTTCCTTGATCCTGGAAAGGGGGCCGTGGGGAGGGGAGGCATGGGTGGAGGCTTTTAAGAGAGCCTGGGCAGCCTCTTTCGGTCCAGGGGGTTGGACTAGAAGACCTCCAGGGTCCCTCCCAACCCCGTGCCCCGCACACACAGATGCCGTGCGTGCAAGCAGCACAGGACTCCGTCCTTTGGGCAGAGCAGGAGGCCAGGAAGTGGAGGGGGCGGAGGGAGCGGATCCTGCTCACCTGTGAATGGCGGCCTGCAGCGTGGCCAGGTTCCCCTGGCAGCGATCCAAGACCTTCCGGGTGATGTTGACCCCCATGGAGTCGATGCAGACGTTGTCTGTGGGTCAAGGGGGGAGAAGGAAGGGGGGCCAGCAGGGCTGTCAAAGAGGCCCACGAAAGCGAACCTCCATCGCTTACCTGGACGAGGCTCGGGGCGACGCGCCTACAGTTTTAGGTTTTAACCCGGGGGACTCTACAGGACAGGCGGTCCTCGACTTACAACAGTTCACTGAGTGACCATTCAAAGTTATAACATCACTGAAAATAACTTATGACTGACCATTTTTCACACTTAGGACCATTGCAGCCTCTCCCTGGCCAGATGATTAAGATTGGGATGCTTAGATGATTCATGTTTATGATGGTCTTAGGGCCCCAGGGTCACATGATCTCCTTTTGCATCCTTCTGACAAACAGTCAATGGGGAAGCCAGATTCACTTAACGACCAGGTGACTAAGTCAATGACTTACAGTGATTCACTTCACAATTTGGGGGGGGGGGAGATCAAAAATGGGGCCAAATTCAACTTTCTCACTTAGCACAGAAATTTGGGCTCAATTGTGGTCATAAGTCGAGGACTACCTGTAATTAAGAGGAGAACAAAAATTATCATCAACTAAGGATAAAGTTGCAACTAAAAAAACCCTGAGTCTGGGTTCCTTCCAGGCCACTTGGCTGAGTTCTCATCCGTCCAAATTAAGCCGAGTTAATATCTCAAGCAGAGTTTCTGGCAGGGGATTCTGGGACCTGAAGTCCACAAGTCTTACAGTTGGAAAAGTTGAGCGACTCTTCTCTAAAGGGAGAAACTGGATCCCAGCGTAGTTTTCAGGCGGCCCAATTTGAGCCCTGCACCAGACCGATCACCGGCCCTTCTCACACCTACCGATGTTATGAGCCTCATCGAAAACCACCACCGATTTCTTGGCCAGCTCCTTGGAGACCACGTCCGCAATTTTGGGATCGAGGAGATAGTGGTAACTGTAGACCACAATATTGGCATGGAGGATCTGGTGCAGGTGGGGAGAGAAAGCGGAGCAGAGCTTGGCCTTGGGCCAGGAGGAACCTCGGAACCCCCAACACGAATCGGAGGGCTGGGCTTCCCAGTCATGCAGGGAATAGAAAGACTTCTGGGATCGGTTTCTGTACTGAGTCGTCTCTACTCTCAAAGGAAGGACAAAAGGACCAGCCCCAGTTCTATTCATGAGCTAAGACAGGGGAGTCCTTGACTTATGACCACAATTTGGTCCAAAATTTCTGTTTGCTAAGCGACACAGTTGTGTTTTGCCCCATTTTTGCAACCTTTCTTGCCAGAGCTTTAAGTGAATCACTGCAGTTGCTAAGTAACACAATTGTGAAGTGAATCTGACTTTCCTTTGCTTGTCAGAAGGTCACAAAAGTGGATCACATGATCCCGGGACACTACAACCGTCCTAAATACGAGTCGCTTACCAATTCTGATCACGTGGCCAGGCAGATGTTGCTAGTCGCTAAATGGGTCATAAGTCACTTTTCAGTGCCATTGTAACTTTAGTGGCCACTAAACAAATTGTTGCGAGTCAAGGACTACTTATATGCTTAACTACCAAATGGATTAAAATGCACTTATTTCCCTAAACTGCAAAGCTACCTAGGCAGACTTTCTGATGACGGAGGGAAATTTCAGAATGAAACCGTCGCCTTGGGAGATTGACAGGCGATTTGGGTTCTGTGCTCAAACGCTCATGAGAAACTGGCATTCAGGGTGCTGAATCTCCTCCTGACAGAACTGCTGTGGGAGGCTCAAGGCCCCCGTAGGACCAACCTGACTCAGTCGCTGTGTAGCTCTTGGCATGCACTCACTAGCTCAGGCTCTACTGCAATTTTTGCAATAACAAGCAGCAGCAGCAGCTTTCTCCTTTGGCATCTCAGGGTCTTTCCCCCACCAGAGCTAATCTAACCAAGAGACCCCTACAAATACAGTGAGAGCCACCCTTCTCCTTACTAGCACGGATGGCGTTTACCTGGTTTGTGTAATGAAACGTCTGAAAGGAAACAACCAAGCTCAGAGAGCACCCAGGACCTTTCAAGGAGACCCCTTTTGCCTTAGAAAGAGGGGAAGGGGCTCGTGTCCTCAAGCCAGCCAGCCAGCCAGCTCTCTTACCGAGTAGCGGGCAAGGAAGTAGGGGCACCAGCCCTTCTGCTGACCGTAGGCCTTCAGGTCATCCAAGTTATAGACGCCGTAAGGAAGAGGCACCTGGCGACCGTGGGCATCGAATTCCTGCAGGGAATCACAGCAGGACTGAACGGATCTCCTGGCCCCGGCCTTACGGACAAGCCAAAACGGTTTTCGGCTGCTCAATTTCTCAAAAGGCATTTCTCACACCAAACACACTTTGAGGGGAAAAATGCCTCTGGACACACACATTTGTATAACTGTCATGCAGAGTTTCCTGAAATTTCCACCCCTGAATAACAGAGATCAATGGGAGAAAGAGAAGGGCAGAATTGGCCCACCTCACTTTTCAACCTGGCCTCTTGCGCCCCAGGGGAGAAGGTCCACGGCCCCACCCGGCCCTCCTCCCTGGGACCTTCCACTGTCTGCACCCCCACCAGTGGTGGGATTCAGGTTTTTTTCCACTCCCGGTTCTGTGGGCGCGGCAGGGGAAGGGAACTGCAAAAATCTCCAGTCAAAAGGCGGTATTTACCAGATCTCCGAACCACTCCAAATTTCTGCTCCCGCTTCTCCAGAACAGGTCAGAACCTGCTGAGTCCCCCCCTTCAGCCTTACCTCAAAGAAGCGGCAAGAGGGAAGACTGCCACCCTGCTGGTGCTGAGCCCGGATGTAGGAGGCAGTCAGGCTGAAGCACTTGCTGTCCACCTCCTTCCCGAAGCGCAGGCTGCTCACCTATGGACGGGGGGTGGGGGTGGGGTCTGAGAAGAAGGGGCCCGGTGCCCACGTCGCCCCGCTTCCCTGCCTCCCAGGGGATTCAGCGGCCAGGGAGCTGCCAGCAGAGAGAGCGGGCTCAGGCGGCCACTCTTGCTCCGGCGGCCGCGCAGGGGTCTCGGCTGAGGGCCCCCCTCCCGCCAGCAGAGGCACCTCCGGGTGGGCGCAGAGGTTCTTCCTGGAGCTGAGGGCCAAGCCCAGGAAGGGCAGCTTCTGCCCCGTCTGCTTCTCGTGGAAGCGCACCAGCTTCCGCAGCTCCTCAATCACCTGCAGGGGGCAGAAGCCCAGCGGCTGAGGGGGCAGCGGAGAGGCTCCCGGAGGGGGAGGCTGCCCCCCCCCCCCCCCCCCCCCCCCCCCCCCCGGTACCTTCTCCAACTCCGGGACGGTCCTGGAGCAGTAGATGAGCTTGGTCACCTCCAGCGGGTGAGCCTGCGGGAGAGGGCTGGCTTAGAGGCCTACGCGAGCGGGGGGCGGTCTCCGCCGGGCCAGGGGCCCCGGATATACTCACGCGCTGGTAGGCCAGGATGAGCGCCAGGAGGGAGACGGTCTTCCCGGTGCCCGAGGGCATCTCCAGCACCCCGTGGCCCTGCGGGGGCGAAGGCGGCCGTCAGGGGCCCGGAGGCGGGGCCTGAGTTCCAGTCCTGCCCCAGCCGCCCCTCCCCCGGCCCACCTTGGCGTCCAGCGTCCGCTTCAGCTCCAGCATGTAGGAGAACTGCTCGGGGTAGATGTAGTCGTGCGGGAAGAGCACCAGCAGCCCGTCGATGTTCAGCCTGCGCAGAGGGAGCGAGTGGCCGAGCGTCCCCGGGCCTCCCATCATCCCCAGCCCGCGGAGGCGCCGCCGCCGCCCGGCAGGCCCTCCGGCGACCCCCGCCGCTCACTTCATGGTCCCGTCCGCTCCGCTCCTCTCAAAGGAACGCCGCTCCTTCGGCCGCCTCTCCGCTCCTCTTCTGCCGCTCTCCGCCCCGCCCCGCCGCGCCCCATTGGCTCGCCACGGGCCCCGGCGGCGGCCTCAGTGGCTGCTCTGGCGAGGGCCCGCCCCCGGCCGCGATCAGCCTCCCCGCGCAGGCGTCGCGAGGGTCGGTGCGCCTGCCCCGCTCGGCTGGCGCCTTCTCGCTCCGAGGGCGGGAAGCGGTCGCGGCCTCCACCCGCGGAACTGTCTTCCTTTCGGACAGGACCATTCCGGGGCCAGCCCCGAGGCTGCCCCCGCCCAGCCCGAGTGGAAGGGTCGCCCCCAACCCCGGGCGGCACTTTGACCACCAGGGCAGGCAAAAAGGGGGCTCCAAGGAGAGGAAGCGGCGCCGGTTGCTGGAAACTTTGGCGGACGGACTCCTGCCCTTCAACCCCCCACTGACCAGCCAGCTGGCGGAGGGACCTCGGCCCGGCCGGGCCTTCCACTCCCTGCGGGGGCGTTTGGCTCTTGGCGGGGGGGGGGGGGGGGGGGGGGGGGGGGGGGGGCCCCGGGGCGGGGCCCCTTCGAGTCAGTCCCCCCCAAACCAGAGTTGAATCTGCGTGAGGTCAGCCTGGCCTCTCCCAGTCAGAAGAGGTTTCCCCCCCACCAGAGGTGCCAACCTCTTGCCCTCAAGCAAGCAGTCTGAGACCGACTCTTGGCGGTTCCGTGGTCCAGGCCCTCCGGGTCTTGCGCTTCTTTGAGTTGCTCTCTGCTCGGGCTCCTGCCAGCTTTGGCTTCTCCAACCACCACCTTCTTTGGCTTTTGTTGTTAACTCTTCCCGACCCAAATGCTTTCTCCGCTGAATCCCTCTGCGAGACGTGGCCAAAGCAAGTGGGGTGGGACTTTGCCTTCTGGTGACACCTCTGGCGTGATGTGCTCCGGTGTTTGCCTGTTGGGCTCCTTTGCTGTCCAAGAAAGGCCACCGCTGAAGTCACGATGCAGATTGTCTGGTGGGTGGGTGGCGTTCCAGCCCACATCCAGATGTTTCCTCCTTGCACAGAGCCCTCCCACCGCATTGAACACAGCGACCACTTTTGTCCAGTTAGACCATTTTATTATGGAATGCTACATTTTCCAGCCAGGGCTACCAACAATCCCAGGAAGGGCTCCCCAGTGACTGCTCCTCCCTCCCTGGATCTAGCTCTAGCCAAGCCTCAACTGAAGCAGCCTTCAGATGTGGGACCTGCAGGCTACAGATCCCCAACCTGCATAGAGCTATTCCTGAAAGGCCCCGTCCCCCTTAAAGGCACAAAATCACCTCCCTGGCGCCAACCAAAGGCACCCCAGAAGCTTCGGGAGACGTTGTGGCATCCCGGCCCAAATTAAGGCGCGTGAAAGGAAGAGACCCCTTGGCCAGGCAAAGCTCTCATGGAAGCCCCACGCTGCCTTGGCAGAGGCAGGCACAGAATCCAAGCTTTGGCATGCAAGTTGCAGCTTCTGCCCAGGTGGGCAAAAAGAAGGCACTGGGTAGGGGCAGCGTCCTCCCTCCCTCCCACCCCAATGATCATTCCAGCTTCAGAGTATGCACAATGACCACCAACATCATGCGAAGCTCTCTTGCCGCAGCTGGAACATCAGCCTGTGGGCAGGACCAGCAAGGAGCCCAGCTGCTGCCCAGCTGCACAGCCTCTGTTGGCTCTCAGCAGGGCAGACACTCTGGGTCTCCCCCGCTGGCAGGGGGCACCTCCCCACCTTCTTCCCTCTCAGCTTTGAGTTACTCAAGTTAAGCAGCCAAGGGCATTCCCTTCTCCCTGGCAGAACATCAGCTGTAACCTCAGGGAATCAAGTCCACAATGGGGTTCAACTTTAGGCAAGATTTGTAAAAACAGGGGGGGGGGGCTGTGCTTCTCTGAGAGGGAAGAGCTGGCTGTTCTGTATTCAGGGCCCCCCTGCACTGCAGTCTTAACTTTGAATCAAGATGCCTTGGGGAGCTGTCCCAGCCTTGGCATGACTTGAGCTGTGCGGGGAGGTGACAGTTTGGGATCACTTACTTCGTTCCAAAATGATGGGGTACTTGTCACCCCTGCAAGTCTTGGGACTTTTTGAGAAGGAACTTCTGGAGTCGAGCCTCGCCCATTGAAAGCAAACGCTTTCCTCCCTCCAGACGACAGGGCCATGACTCTGCTGTTCAGCTCCTGGCTGGCTGTGGCTGCCACCACTGGAGAGCCCCCACCCACCCTTCTGCACTCTGTCCTTGCACAGAGGCAGCTCACCCTGTCTCCAGATGCAAAAAGAGCCCAGGGGTGCCCCATCTGGAAAGGGGCATGTTGGTGAAGGTAAAAAAGAAAAGAAGTCCCACCAACTGTGAGTGTGGCGGCAGCTGCATTGCTGTGGCCCCAAGGATGAAGTCTGGGAGGCAGGAGCTTCACCAAAGGCAAACCGTGCTGGCAGCTCCAGAGGAAAGTCAGCAAAACTGGGGCAGAGGAGAACTGGAGGCCGAGCCCCCCAGTGCAGCCAAGCCCCAGATGCGCTGCACCAATTTCTCTGGCCAGCCTTTGTCTGGGAAGGGGCGCATGGCTGCCTTGGCTGTTGTGGAAGGCACCAAAGCTCTTCTTGGGTTGGAGGGGGATTCACATAGAGAAGCAAGAAAGGCGATGGGAGGAGGGGCATAGCGTGGAAGGACTGAGTGCCGCCCTTCCCTCTTCGTTTTCGCTCTTCTGAAAGCAGAGGGTGGCCAGCCGAAGCACGGAAAGGGCCCGTCCCCTGGGTCTCTCCACAGGCACGGATGCGAGTCCCCCCGTCGGGCTCCCGCTCTCCCCCACCGATGGACGTTTATGTCTTCTGCTGCTGCTGCTGCGGCCTCACTCTGGGGAACAGCTGGGAAAGGAGTGAGAGACCAAGGCTGAGCAGCTAAGGGGAGAAAGCCGGCAGCCCCCCAGGGCTGGAAAGCAGGACACCCTGGCTGCTCGGCCCTCTGGCCTGTGCCCCGCGCCCGGGCTCCCTCAGGGCAAACCTTCCGGCCCCCAAGACTCACCCCAAAGTAATTCTTGGGCACGTAGCCCTCCTGGCCATAGAGAGAGGCCCACCACCAGTCCAGCTCCTCCTGGCCATCCCGGCGCAGCACGGTGACCGGCTCTCCCTCGCGGAAGGAGAGCTCGTCGCTGAATTCGGCACTGTAGTCCCAGAGGGCGTAGATCACCCCGTTATTCATCAGCCCCATGTTCTGCTCCACGTCTGCAGCAAGAGAAACCCCCCCCCCCCCGTGAGAAAGCAGCCCACCCACATCACTGCCCCAGAAACGTCTGTGCCACCCGAGAAATGAGGGAGGCTGGCCAAGCAAGGCCCTCTTGGTGCCCCTGAGCAGAATCGAAGGGCTGCCAGGGCTTTCCTGCCTTTCTGGGCCCCCAGCCAGCCGGCCTTCCTCCCCCTCACCTGCCAGGTAGCTGAAGCACTCGTTGTAGCCTTCTCTATATGGGTCGCACTTTTCGATGGCCAGGCTCCCGTCGCTGAAGGTGGTGGCAAAGATGGCGGCCCCGTGCTTCACCAGCGCGATGCAGATGGCAGTGTCATTGCAAGAAGCTGCGCAGTGCAGGGGGGTCCTGGAAGGCAGGCCAGCTCAGGGAAGGCCCCCATCGTGTTTGGGCAACGGGCACACAGGGCACCTCCTCCCCATGGGCAGGAAGCACTGCAGAGGCCGCTGTCCTTCCTGCTGCCCATCCCAGGGACTCACCAGCCGTGGCTGTCAGGAGAATTGACGTTGGCCCCAATATTGATCAGGAAGTCCACAATGCTGTAGTTGGCCCCGCAGATGGCATTGTGCAGGGCGGTGATGCCCTCATCATTCGGCTGGCTGGGATCGTTCAGCTGTGGCAAGAAAAGGCGGGGAGCTGTCCCACTCAAACCGATTTACCCAGAGACCCAGCAGTCTGGTTGTACCTGTTACCCCCCCCCCCTCTTCCATTGCAGAGTCTTGGTGCCCTTTGAGTGTGGCGGATTGCTTGCAGTGGGGGTGTGACCTATTCTGCTAATGAAACGAGTCTGCAAGGAAACCACCAAGCTCAGAGAGCCCCAAGGGCCCCACAGGTCAGTCCAGCTCTGCAACTTCCCTTCCATGAGCCCTCTTTTATTCCAGTTCCGGAGTCTCACGCTGCAGGGAGTCGCAGTTCCTGCCCTGTACAGCTGCCCTTCGCCTTAAGAGCAGACCAAGAGCCACTCGCCGTAACAGCAGCAGCAGCAGCAGCACGTTCGGTCAAGGGAAGGTGCCCCACCCGAGGGCTGCCAGCCGCCAGCTCACCTCCTTTACCGCCTCCTTGACCACCTCCAGCTCGCCAGTTAGGGCAGTATCCAGCAGCAGCACCAGGGGGTTGAGCCGCGCTTTCTTGGTCGTCCGTTTCCGGGGGGAAGAGACCTTGCGCAGCACCGAGCGCTTCTCCTGCAGAGCAGCCCAGGGCGCCATCAGGGCCAGCCCCCCTCCACACAAAGTTTCCCGCTACGGGCTCCTGGGGGCCCCTTCCACAGCCAGGAGGAGGGAGAAACGACCGGGATCAGAGGCCCAAGTGAGCAGCCCTGCTTCCAGGGGCTCCTGGGTCCTTCGAGGGGGAGGGGCCGCAGAGCTGCACAGAATCACCAGGGGGCAACCCAAGGGGGAGCATTTTTGAGGCCCCCAATCCAGCCAGCCAGAAGGTGGAGCCCCTGCCCCCTCAGCTTCCTCTCTGTCGAGCACCAGAGTCCTAAAGGAGGAGGAGGAGGAGCCCCCAGGGTTGCAAAGGGGCTTCCTCCTGGTCCCTCCTTTTGGGGGGAGGGGAAACTGGGCAAAACAGCTGCCAAACTCTCCACTTACCGGGCTGGGCATTGGAGAGGGAGTGGCCGGACTCTCTGGGGCTGGCGGAGGGGTCCTCACAGGGCTGGCAGTTGGGATGGCCGGGGCCCCCTTCTGCTCCACGGCCTCGGTGATGGGCGAGAGGTCCGGCTGGGATGAGGGGTCCCCCATGGGCGCAGCTGCCTCCTTGCGGGGCTGGTGGTGGTGGAACAGGCGGCTGATGATCTGCTGGTACTGCTTCTTGTGGGGGGGCAGCAGGGCCGGGCGGGGGTTCTGCTCCATGGAGCCCCGGCGCTTCAGGGGCCGTGGCATCTCTGCCAGCACCCGGGCCACTTCCTCGAACTCGGGCACCTTCTGGGCCTCCGGTGGCAGGACCGGCTGCAGCCGGGTGGGGCTGAGGGGCCGGGCCAGGTCTTCCACCTCGGCCGGCTCGCTGCCTGGCAAGAGGCTCTCTAGCTCGGGCTCCACTTCGCTAGGCGTCAGGACGATGGGCACGATGCGCTCGGCTGGCACGGCTGTGGCTCTGGGGCTGGCATTGCCTGGAGGGGGCAGAAGCCGGAAGTGGGAAGGTGCCAAGCACCTGAACTGGATCACGTGACCACAGGGAGGCCGCAATGGGCGTAAGTGTCAAGACTGGTCCTAAGCCCCTTTTTCAGGGCCACTGGAACTTTGAACAGCCACTACATGAACTTTTGTAGGTCGAGGACTGCTTGTATATACCACGGGGCTACTAGCTGGCCTGCATTCACTCAAGGGGGGGGCTCCCGCTGCCCCTCCACCCAGCGCCGCTCACCTTCGCTGCCAGGCTGCAGTGTCCGGATGGGAGGCTGTTGCAGGAGCAGCTTCTGCAAGGAGCGCAGGGCCAAAGGGGACCCCACCGGCCCCGGGGGCAGCCCGAGTTTGCCACCTGCCACGCCCGACTCCCAGAAGGCATTCTGCAGCCGGAAGATCATGGAGAGGGGCAGCGGCTTGTGGCGCCGGGGTAGGCTGCCGCCCTGCGGGGCGGGGGGCGGGATGGGGATGCGGGAGATGGGCTGCCAGTTGCGGGGTAGTGTGCCAGCCTGGTTGGCAGCCAGGGAGCGGTGGAAGGAGTTGTCCGGGCGCCTCTCTCCGGCCAGGGCTGAGACCTTGTAATTCCTGGGCAGGGTGGCGCTGTTCATGCCATAATGCTCCTCCTGAAGGAGGAGGGAAGCCAAGAGAGACGGTCAGCAGCCACCTGTCACCCCTCCTCCTCCTCCTCCATGCCAGCCTCCATGGTCTCTGAAGCCGCAGAGTCTCTGGCAGCCAAAGGGCTTCCGGGCAGGGACACTGACCTTGCCTGGCCAGCCCCCATCCAAGCTGGACTCCTTCCAGGGAGCCAGAGGCAGCCCAGCTGTGTTCTGCCGAAGGCTTGCATGTGTGTCCAGACCTGGGAGGGGGAGTGACCATCATCAGTGGGACCGAGCCCTCCGCCCGTCTGGCCCCTCCCTCTGCTGGGGGTCTCTCCTGTGCCCAGCCCTGGCCCTCAGAAGGAGGGGCCTCGGAGGGTCCCTCGCTCAGAAGGTGCCAGGGACCCCTCCGGCACACAAGGTGCCAACCCCCATGGGCTGGGATCTGCCAGTGGGCAGAGTGGCATCCGATGGACCTCACTGGGGAGGCCTCCGTTGGGGCAGCCACCCTCTGGCAGGTGCCCCCCATGAGTGCCAGCTCTGTTCAGGGAATTGCCCCCCCGGCAGACTCACGCTCATAGCCAACAGGGTGAGGCGCCTTCTTCTCATATGCCACGTCCAGATCTGATTCGTTCCAGCTTTTTGGCGCTCTCCTGCGCATCACCAGGTCGTCTGCGGAAGAGAAACAGCATCAGAAGTGCTTCTCCAGGCGCCTCCATCCCGGATGAGGGGAACCGCCGTGGGAAAAGCCACTCCAGCCCTGGGGCAATTCCTGGCCAGACCACAGCCCAGCCCAGATGTTGCCTGAACAGCTTCCTGGAGTGAAAGAGGTGGCTTCTTTCACTCTGCCACTTCTGCTCACCTCCTTTTCTCCAGCACCTTCCAGGCGTTGCAAGACTACAACTCCCAGCACCAAGAAGCCCCTGCTGCTGAGAAGGGGGGGTGCACCCAGTCCAGCTCGAGATCCCCAGGTGGGAGGGGCCATTTTGCACAAGCTCTCCACTTAAATTCTGCTGCCGCTATTTAAAGGCCAAGGCTTTTATCTTTTGAAACGCCCACATTAAAAACAGGAATGTGGGTGTGGAGTGGGGGGGGCAGTTAAAACGATGCTAAGAGAGACAGACGTATTTGGCACTAAAACCCGGGAATGTTCTGAACTCTACAATGGAAATTCTGCAGGTTTTCACCTCATTCGGACTTCTCCTCCTCCTCCAGTTTCCCCGGCTATTCCGTTCCTCCTTCAGCCACACAAAGAAGGGGACAAAAAAGGAACACTGGCTGCCCCCTCCCCCACCAGGAACCTGGCTGGCCAAGATGGTTCCCAGCATCCATCCATCTAGTCCTGCCCAAACACGCAGCCTCCTCAGAGCTGGAAACCTGATACTGGCAGCTCAGCTCAGCTTCCTTAGGAGAGCACATCCCAGGCTCCCTTTCAGCCGCTCTCTGCGCCCTGAATGCAACCCATAATTACGCTCTGCAGCTGCAGGGGGGGCAAAACAACCAGAAGGGACCAAACAGGTCGGGCACGCACTCACCCTGTGCCCAGAAGGAGCCTGGCGCTGAAGGATACAGGCTGTGGTTCTCGTACGGGGGCGGGAGAGGGGGGCGCGGACAGGGTCCTCGCTCTGGGAAGAAGGCCTGAGGCAGGATGCTTTCTCCAGGCAGCCGCGGAGAGCCGGCCCGGCCCCCCCACCCGCTGGTGGCAGCAAAAGGCCGGTAGTCAAACTGGCGGTCAGGAAGGCCGGCAGGTCGGAGGGAGCGAGGGGACCCACCATGGGCCCCGGGGCCAGACAGGCCCTCATAAGGGACGGCCATGACTTTGGGCCTGGAGGGGCCTGGGGGGCTCCAGTCCACATCTGACTGTAGGAAGAAGGACGGCCGAGGGGAGGAGGGGCGCCCCAGGGTGGGCTTGGGAGCCAGAAGCTGACTGGGCGAGGAGCCGTAGGGGGACAAGCTGGGGGGGCCACTGGGCTCTGAGAGATCCCAGGTGGGGCTCTTCCGCAGCGGCAGCTGGTGCAGGGGAGAGGCAGCCCGGGCGTCCATCTTCAGCAGGTCCGGGGAGGAGATGGAGCTGTACTGGTTGGCCACCTGCCAAGCAAAGTGGGGGGGGGGGAAGAATCAGCCCTCTTCCCTTCCAGGCAGCCTCCGCCTGAAGTGGGGTTTTTGCCAAGGACCGCTGCCATCTCCCTGGCAGGAGGGAAGGAGGGAGGGCCCAGTCCCCAAATCCCCGTCTTCCGACATGAAAGGACATGTCTGTTTATCCAAAGGGTGAAAGGAGGGATCGGGACACCTCTGGGGGGCAGGGAGCATCCTGGCCCCACTCCAGAGAAAGGCTCAGCCCCTCCCCCCAACTTGCTTGGCACAAAGAACCCAGGTGCCCAGGGAAACCGAGTGGCAAAGCTGTAGTTTCCCATGAATAACACCCCCAGTTCGCCTCCCAGCAGTGCCCAGTTAACCTGAAACCGCTTAGCAGAGCCCCCTTGCAGAGCCTGGCAGGCCCTGCCCTGCCCCACATAACTACAGGGTGGCCCTGGCCTCTCCTCCTCTGCCTCACCAGGGATGGCACGACAGGCGGCCCAGGATGGTCTGTCCAGAGCGACTCCAGCTGCTTGGAAAGCTCGTCCACTTTGGCCGCGGCCGTGTCCAGCTCCAGCTGCTTGAGGTCCATGTGCTTGCAAGCCAAGGCTGTGGGGAAGAACGGCTGGTGAGGAGGGGCCAGGCTCCCCCCCAAGACCTTTAGGAACCACTAAGCATGGTAGACCTCAACACCCATTATCCTTGGCCAGTATAAGATGATGGGTATCAAAGTCCAAGGCAAGAGGTGGGGGATGGATGAGGTTAGCCAAAGGCTCCCTCCTGAGCAAGATGCTCCAACCAAGGGGCTCCTTTTCTACCTCCTTTCTCCAGCTCCTGCAACACAATGAAACTGGCCCTAGAAAGGATTCCTCTGGCTCAGGGTGCCCAACCTTGGCCCCTTTAGGACTTGTGGACTCCAACTCCCAGAATCCCCCAGCTAGCAGAATGACAGGAGCCAAGGGAATGAGATGGCTGGTGATTGTGGGGGTGGAACTGTTCGCCTCGGTTTGCCTCTTTGTGACAGCAGACCTCGAGAAGGGGCATCTCCTTGATCCCTGAAAGAAGATGGACAGCGGCCAGCTCGTGGTCTGGTGCTACAGCTGGACCCTTCCGAGGTCCTGGCTCCTAACAAGATTTGCCCTTAAAGGAAGCAAGCTAGTCAGGGGTAAATATCCTGAATGATGAGGGAACTGGAGACTAAAACATATGAAGAACAGTTGCAGGAACTGGGTCTGGATAGTCTGGGGAAGAGAAGGACCAGGGGAGACAGGAGAGCATCTTCCAATATTTGAGGGGCTGCCCCGGAGAGGGGGGGGGGGAATCAAGCTGTTTTCTAAGGCACCCGAAGGCCAGACAAGGAATAATGGATGGAAACTGAACAAGGAGAGATTCAACCTGGAAACAAGGAGAAACTTTTTGACAAGAAACTTTCTGACACTGGTTGAGAACAATCAACCGATGGAACAGTTTTGCCCTTGGAGGTTGTGGGAGCGCCATCACTTGAGACTTTCAAGAAGAGACTGGACTGCCATTTGCCAGAAATGGTGCAGGGTCTCCCGCTTGGGCAGGGGGTTGGACTAGATGACCTACAAGGTCCCTTCCAGCTCTGATTATCTGTTATAACAAACCAATGGATCAGGGTCCCTCTGGAAGGGGGCAGGAGGAGCCCCAGAGACGTTCAGAGCAACCGGGATCATTTAACCAACAACTGTAACCATCGCCCACATATCTGCACGGAGACAATACAGGCTGCTTGCGTTCCCATTTCTCACTGCAGCTGCAAACTGTTGTCCGAGCCTGCTGCAAAAACTTTTCTTTTGCACAGCAGTTCACCGATTGCAACACCCTTTGGCAGGGATCCTTTCCTCCCAGTTCTGTCTGCTGTGACTAAGGCACAATCTGAGCCAGGGCACTAATAGCGGCTCCTGCCTACCTTCCCCTCCAAGGCATTTTCTTCCCCTTAGCTGGAATTCCAGGATCCCAAGGCCGAGATGCTGCTCCTGGCACCCCGCAAAGCCTGTTGCGCATCAGCAGGGCTTCGGCTGAGGACTTCAATGCTCCAGGCCAGCGAGAGGCGGCTAGACAATCCCAGAGGTGCTTCTCCACAAGGCAACTGGACTTTCTTGGTTTTTTAACCGAGTCAGAGAATCGGAAGAGACCTTGGAGGTCTTCTAGCCCAACCTTTCTCTCAGGCAGGAAACCCTATACAGTTTCTGACAAATGGTTGCCTGGTCTCTTCTTCAAAGCCTCCAGGGATGGAGCCCCCACAATTCCTGGAGAAGTTCCACTGGTTGACTCTTCTCACTGCTAGGAAAGTCCTCCTTAATTCCAGGTTGCTTCCCTTCTTTCTCAGTTTCCATCTGTTGCCCTTGGAGGCTTTGGAGAAT
Organism: Laticauda colubrina; assembly: GCA_015471245.1. Lineage (NCBI taxonomy): Eukaryota > Metazoa > Chordata > Lepidosauria > Squamata > Elapidae > Laticauda > Laticauda colubrina. The sequence goes on from BLBF01000071.1 coordinate 525,465, forward strand.
AGCTTGACCCCCCCCCACCCCCCTTTTCTTTGGGGCAGCCCCTCCAATACTGGAATGCTGCTATCATGTCATTTCTGACCCTTTTCTTCATCAGACTAGCCAGCCAGGCCCAGTTCCTGCAACCGTTATTCATATGCTTTAACCTCCAGTCCCCTAATCGTCTTTCTTGCTCTTCTCTGCACTCTTTCCAGAATCTCAACATTGGTTTTATATTATGGCGAACAAAACTGGATGCAGAATTCCAAGTGTGGCCTTCCCAAGGCAAGAACTGAAGAAGCTGAGAAGCAAAACATTTTCAAGGAAAACAAACTAAGGAAGTCCAGTTGCCTTTTGGAAAAGCACCGATGGGGTGAGAATCTCCCTGGAGGCCCTTTGCAGCATCTCTTGGCAGAAGAAAGCCAGCTTCAGGTGCAGCTCTCCCTCTGGCCCAGAGGCGACCACTCAAGTGAGGGGCTCAGGGTGCCCCTCTTTTACCTGCTGATCAATATTATCAAAGTTCATTTGGCTGGAGAGGAGCACTAAGCTGCCACTTAGACGTAGCTGCTTTGGCTGAGCCGGTTGAACAGCAAATGAAGCTGAGCCGTTCCTTCTCTTCTTCTGACAGATTGTGCTTGGCCATCATTCCACAGCCCCCTCCCCACTCAGAAAGGGATGCAAAGAAATTTGCGTCCAACAACTGCATTCTGACCACTGAACCCTGGTGGCGCAGCGGTGAGAGTACGGCATTGCAAGCTGACTCTGCTCACTGCCAGAAGTTTGATCCTGACCGGCTCAAGGCTGACTCAGTCTTCTGTCCTTCCGAGGTTGTAAAATGAGGACCCAGATTGTTGGGGGCAAGAGGCTGACTCTCTATAATGTTTGCAGAGGGCTGGGCAGCACTGGGAAGCGGTACATAAATCTTCCAGGGGGGCCTGGAAGGAAGCAGATGTGCATCCTTCTGCAGCTGCAGCCCCGCCATCTTAGTGTGGGGGCCAAGGGACGTCTGCTCTAGAATACAGGGATCAGTGGGCGTCAACCTAGCCGGCTGGGGAATTCTGGGAGTTGAAGTCCATCCATCTTAAAGTCACCAAGGTTGACACGGGCTGATTATGGACCTGCTGCTGTCAAGATTGGGCTTGGAGAGGCCTCCCACATGGAGATTGAACTCGGCTTTCCTGAAAGAAGGAAGGTGGAGGGAGGGGGGCCCAAGCCAAGCTGCCCAGTTGGCCCCTTCCAAGGCTCTCCCTTTCTCAGCCTGTGCCAGTTCCTTTTCCTGCCTCCCCAGCGTGCCCCCCACCCCCGACTCACATTGGAAGGTGAGATCCAGGAGTTCCTGAGCGCTGGCGAGGTCTTGGCTGGCCATGGCGAGAGACTTGGGCTTCCACACCAAGCAGTTGGCAGCGCTCTGAGGGCACCTGGCAAGAGGAAGCATCTCCATCAATGGCATCCAGCAAGTCTCTTTGCCACCCTGCCCCAGGGTGGCACCTCCATGCCTACTCCTGGCACCTGTGCCCTGCCCAGGACAGCTCTGCAGCTGCCAAACAATCAGCCTTCCCCGTCTCCTGCTTGCAAGTTGGCACTAGCGCAGCTTTTCCAGGGAGGGGCTGAGCACCCAACAGAGCTCTTGATCCAGGCTCATGGGCAAGGATGGCAGGAGCTGGAAGGGCTGCGCCATCACAACACGCCCAGCCAAGTGCCAGAGGATGGGTGGGGCCAAAAGTGGAGAGGGCGGAGAAGCCTCAGGATTCCCCCACCAGTGTGGCTTCTTCCTGGGCCGGGTGCCAGGCAAGCTGGGAAGTAAACAGCTCCCCCAAACAAGCCTGGTTCTGGCTCCCAGGATCATTCTGGGGCCTGGATTCAGGCTTGCACAGGGTTCCTAGTCCTCATGAAGGGTCCAAAGCCATGACAAGCAAAGAGGCAGGAGATGTGGTGAACTCCCTTGTCCGGTCAAAGCAGCCTTTGAGAGCCCACTTTGAAAGAAATGGCACCAGGAATCCAATTAAGCAAGGAGAAACATGCACCTGACTTCCCATGAAAGCCCATTCCTCCATCAAAGGAGTCCAGCAGAGCCTCTTTCGCCACCCACTGCCCTCTATGCCTGCTTGACTTCCCATGGGGAGAGGGGGTGTATTGATCCTCACCCCAGCCCTGCCCTCTCCCGGCCCTGAGCCTGCAAGGACGTCCTGTCCCTCCTGAATGCCTCTGCCTTCCCAAGATGGAGGGACTGTTGCAATGGAATTCACCTTCTGCAATTCTTAAGCAAGCTTCCCAGGTCTCTTTCTCAACCCCAGTTTCTTTCCAACTCAGCAGGAAAAGAGCGAAGCAGGACTGCATCCTCCCGAGGGGCTTGGGTCTCCTTGCCCCCCCCCCCAAGACCCCTGTATGCCTCTGTAGACAGAGCTGCTTTTCAAGAAGTGTCTGGATGAAGGAAGCCGCTTCCTTCTAGCGCCTAATACTCTGGGCTGGGCTGCCAAGAAACCATTTTAAGGTGCCCTGGAAGCACCGAGCTCCCTTGAGTTGCCTGAGCTGGGAAAAATTGATGAGGCATCAGATGGGAGACCATGCAGGACCCCAAGTCTCCCAGCAAGGCTGGGAAGCGAAACCAGACACAGCCCACATGGTCGATAAGGAAATAACCCAGATGGATTGTAAGTCAACGGGCATCAAGTCGACTCCCCAGTGACTTCACCCCATGGAATTCTTGCAATGGGCCGATTTCACAAGCGAAATGACCAGGTAAGGGCACTGAAGGCCAGGTCACCCACTGGTCAAGCTGCCAATTACCCCCTTGGAAACGAGAGCAAAGATTAAAAATATTTACCCTGATTTGCATGCAGGATGCAATCCGCGCTCACAAGGCACAGAGGGTGGCATGCTGTCACCCTGCCAACCCAGACATGCCAGTCTCAACCCAGCTCTGCGGGGCAGGCGCCAACCCTTTGCCCTTGTCAGAAATACACTCTCTAAAGGGTCCGGATCCCCAGTGGGGATGCAGCGCACAAGGCTGAGGGGCAGGTGAGGGCCCCTGCACACCCTCCGCCTCACCCAGCTGCAGCTCCCCAAAGTGTTCACCTTGACAGGCCTGGAGGAGTCTTTTCTCAAGGTCCCAAGCCTGGGATCACCAAGCGGGCAGGCGAAAGCTTTCTGCTCTAGCTCAGAGGCACTCCTCTCTCCATTTGAAGGGGGGCTGCTGCTGAGACAGAGGGATCCCCAAAGTTTAGAGTTCAGATCACATAAGGTGCCCTATTCAACTGCAGGCCAGACCGGGATTCTTTTCCACGTTTTACTCTCAACAACCGAACACAAAGTGAGGAATTTCTAAGCCAGGAGTGTCCACCCTTGGCAACTTTTAAGACTTATGGACTTCAACTTGCAGAATTTCCTAGCCAGCTTTCATGGCTGGGGATTCTGGGAGTTGGAAGTTCACAGGTCTTAAAGTTGCCAAAGTTGGACAGCCCTTCTCAAAGCTTTTAATAAAGGGCTGCAATGTAAATGAGACCCCCCAAAAATGCATTTTAAACAGCCAGTGGCTTAGCAGGCATTTTTCCAGGCCTGTATTGGGTTGTGAGAATAACCTTGGGGAGAAGATGACCAAGGAAAGATAAAGATAAATCCGAATCCAAAGGAGGAATGGGACCCAGAAGGGACCCCACATTCTCTGGGAAGCAGAGGCAGGGGAGGAGGGACGCTCCCGGGCTTGCAAAGACCGATGCCGGATGTTTGAGCTGTTCCAGGCAGGAAACCAAAACCCTGACGACTAACTCTGCTTTTATGGTAAGAATCTTGCAGGGCTGGAGTCCTTGCCCTGGAGGCCGGAACCCGCAGAAAGAGTCAACAAGAAGGAATCTCTGAGCATGAGCAGAGTTCACCCGGTTTGTGGAACCAACCAGAAGCGCCTTTCTCAGTATCTGCAGCCCCTTCCAGCCTAGCGGTTCGGGGACCAGACTAGAAAGTGGGAGGCCATGAGTTCAAGTTCTGCCTTAGCCATGAAAGCCAGACAGCTGACTTTGGGCCAGTTCAGCCGAACCCACCTTGTAGGGTTGTTGTTGTGGGGAAAATAGGAGGAGGAAGGTGTCCTGGCTGTGTTTGCTGCCTTGAGTTACTTTTTAAAAATCACGAAGGAAGGATACAGATTAAAAACACGTATCTCCGCCTTCAATTCAAACTCTCTGGAGTCCTGCAGCAGGGTGGGACCTTGGCCTCTCAGATGGGACCCCCTCCGTCCTCAGCCACCTGGGCTGATGGGAGGAGTTGCACTAGGTTGGGGAGAGCCAGTCTGCCCACTTCTGCCTGGTCTTCCTCACAAGGCGTCCCAAAAGGCTGCGAGCAGGAAAATCCATGCAGGTTCATGCACGGCCCAGAATTTCTGCTGCTAAGCAGGATGGTTGTGAAATGAGTTTTGCCCCACTTTATAACCTTTCCCACCACTGTTGGTAAGTGAATAACTGCCATTATTAAGTTAATTGACACGGTCGTTAAGTGAATCCGGCTTCCCCACTGACTTGTCAAGGGTTGCAAAAGGGGGAATCACCCTGGGACACTGCAACCATCATAAGTATATGCCAGTTGCCAAGCAATCTTGAATGATCTTTAAGTTGCTTGGGCCAAAATGAATCAGCCAGAAAGAAGCTAAAACGAGTCCCTTTTAATCCTGACTTCTCAAACTGAGCAAGGGGAAAAAAACGACTTTTTCTCCCATGTCATATGTTGTCTCTGCATGTTCATCTGTAGGACGGGATGGTTGCAGGGCCCATCCCAGTTTTTTCCCAACCAGGCCCAGCACAACTGGTTAGACCAGTGTTTCTCAACCTCAGTCACTTTAAGACAGGTGGACTTCAACTCCCAGAATTCCCCAGCCTACTGGCTGAGGAATTCTGGGAGTTGAAGTCCCCCCATTTTCATGTGGCTGAAGTTGCGTCAGATTAATATCCCCCAACAGCCCAAACAGCTCCATTTGTGTGGAAAGGAAACGGCAGCTCATCTGGAAGGCAACAACTTGACAAAACAGCAGAACAGCTGAGATCTCCAACCCAGTTTATTCTGAGTGGGAAGAATAGTGTCATGTTGCAACAGCAATTTTTCATTTATCATATTTTGCAGGGAAGAAAAAACAGCATTTAGCTACCCAACCATATTTTTCCCTAATCCATGATTGACTTTACGTGATAATACAATATCTTCCTTTTTTTCTTCTTGCAGACCAAGAAATAACACAAGAACATCAGTTCAGGGTACCCAGCTTTTGTGAGCAATCATACAGAGCTGTTTCACTTAAATCCATTTTTAAAATGCTAAATGGATCTTTGTCTCCATTTCTAAAGTCCATCTTCAAGTCTCAGCCGGAGACTATTTTTAAAGGGGTAAAATAATCCCACTCCATCAGGGCTGGCCCCACTATTTATGATTGGAAGCAGAAAAGTCCTCTTTTCTGTTTCAAATCTGCCAACATTAACCACCCATGTAAACCACTGAGGCCACGTTTATTACAAAGCAGGAGGTAAAAAGCAATAAATAAATGGCCACATCCCTGCACTTGGTGCTGGTTTTCTCCACGTGAAAATTGCATGGGAAGAAAACAAAACCTATCGTGGGATCGATTTTATCCAAAAGATTAATAGGTTTCATTTCATTCTACCTGGGCAGCTCTTTGGCTCAACGGCTGGCACAGAAGATGGCTGCAGGAGCCCAACAGTGCCAGGGATGTGTAGCCTTCCAGATGTTGCAACCCCAACACACAGGAGCAACGGCCTGGGATCCTGGGATCTGCAGTTCAGGAATGTTCAGGACCTACGGGTAACATGCCACCTGATCTCAGCAGGTTCTGGCTGAAAGAGCAAAAGAGACCACTGGAGCCTGAGAGATTTGGGGCGACCAGAAACGGACTGGCACATGGCATCAGTGGGGCACTCCAGACCTTGGGTTCAGGGCCTTTTCCCCAACAGGCAGTCTGACCGCTCCACAGGCCAGCTAGCATTTTGCCCAGCATGTGCCCGGAAGGCCAATTGTCTCAGCCAGTGGCCACCAATGCAGGAAGCAGCCAGGCACCAGCCCAGAGACTTCCCACCCAGGCACAGGCAGGCAGGCAGGCAGCCATGCAAGGAGCCTGGATAGCTGGAGGCTGATGTGTTGGGGGTCAGCCTGAAAGGGTCGCCTGATAAAGCGGGGCTGGTTCAGCAGAGCTGCATTCTCACTCATGCCCCCCCCCTCCCCCGGGAAGATCTGGGGCGTCCACACCCCAGAGAGGCTCCTAGCGAGCCGGAAAGGCTGAGCCAGCTGTGGAGGGGCCAGCAGAGCAGTGGAACCTCCCTGACCAGGAGCAGCGTACCTCTGAATCCTGGGGATCAGGGGCCCCTCGGAAGCTGCCCCACCCCAGGTCCAGCCCGGATCGAGCTCCGCCCGCGGGGTGGGGGCAGGCCTGGCGCCCACCTGGAAGGGATGCCCATGAGCAGAGGGGCTCGCGGGGGGGACGGGGACACAAGGGCCGCCCGGGCAGCCTCCCCCTCGGCTCGGCCTTCCAAAGCGGCCCCCAACTCCCATCGCCCTCAGCCAGGGAGGGGCTGGCGCTGCCACGACCCGCCCCCCCCCCCCCCGCCCCCCGGAGACGGAGCTGCCCGGAGGCTTCGGCCGCGCTTCACTCGCCCCGCCGCCCCTCTCAAGCCGGGCTCCCCCCGGAGGAAGCGCTCGGTCGGCGGCTGCGGTCGCCTCGGGCAGCGCGGCGCCGCTTTCTCTGCCCTCGCCCCGCCCGGCACCGACCTGCGGCGGGAGGTGAGCTCCGCCCGCGCTCGCCGGGACCCTCCGGCGCTCCTCTTCCTCCCGCGGGGCGCTCGGGCTCCGCAAGACTCGCCGCCGCCGCCGCCGCCGCGCTCTGCCCTCCGCCCGCCGGAGAGGCCCCGCCCCGCCCGCAGGTAGGCGCGCGGCACCCTGGGAGCTGCAGTCCGCGCCGCCTCCCGCGGCACCGCCCGCCCGGCCGGCCAGGTGAGCGGGCGGCGCTCGGAAGCCCCCCCGCGGGCACCGTCCCGGCTTTTGCCTGGGCGAACGGTCGGTCGGGGTCCGCCGCGGCGGAGGCCGGCTCGGGATGGGGCGCGGGGAGAAAGGGAAGGCGGACCTGGAGCCGGGACGGCGCCGCGTTCCAACTCCCGGCGGCCTCCGCGCTCCCCGCGTGACGCACGTCTCTGGAATGGCCCCCGCCTCGCCCTGCCCCAGAGCGGAGGGGGGCCCTCTGAGCCGGTGCAGAGTGCGCTGACTGAGCCGGGCTGCCTCTGCAGTGGGGAAGGGCCTGGAGGCGCCACGAGGGGGCAGCACTCGAGGACCCGCCGGGGGGAAACGCTGGATGGGGGGTCACGGGTTCCGCCCAAACGGCGCCTTTCCGCCTTTGTGGCTGGGTTGCCAAGGAAACGGAGCAAGGCCCGGTCCCCGATAGCTGCGCCGAGTCCCGCCCAGCAAGGCCTGGGGCTCCGGCGTCTCTGGCTGCAATTCCTCTGGACTCGCAGGGGCTCCCCCTGGCCTGTGCTGGCTGGAAGTCTGACGAGAGAAGCGTGGCTGCGGTGGGAGCGCCGGAGCCAGAGCAGTCCGGAGCCACCGGAATCCTCAGGGAGTCCTCGACTTACAATGGTTCATTTAGAGGCCGTTACGACCGTTCTTTGAAGCATCGCCATGATCACGTGATCGAACTTCAGAGGCTTGGAAGCCGACTCACACTTATGACCATCACTGCGGTCCCCTTTGGTGACTTTCTGGAAGCCAGACTCACTTAACGACCAGTTTTCTAACTTTATCAACTGCAGTGATTCACTTAACAGAGGCAAGGAAGGTCATAAGATGAGACAAAATTCACTTCAGTGTCCCGCTTAACAGAAATGCTGTCCTCCATTGCGGTCATAAGTTGAGGACTACCAGCACAATGTTCAAGGGGGGGGAGAGGGGCTGGCTGGCTTTCAAGGACAGGCAGGGCTCCCGGAGCCTCCAGGTCTCCTCAGAGGGAGGCCAAGGGTGGCCACTCGCACGGTTGCTCCTCTTCCGGGAACGAGCTGCCCCTTTTCCAGGCTGCTGAGTGCACCGTCCCATGGCTGCCAGGTGGGCAGACCCTGAGCGGGGGTGGGGTGGGGGTGTGCTGCCCTCCACACCTGCCAATTCTGGTACAAAGAATTCTCGCCCAGGCAGGGGTTCCCGGGGGGGGCAGTTTGGCCTCCCCAAGGGCCCTCAGTGAAACTGAGCTGAGGTTTTGCAGTCACAGCCGCAAGTCGGGATCGTGAACTACCTCCTAAGAACTCAAACTCAGGTCTGGGTTCAAGTCTTGCAGGACAGGGAGGTTGCTTGTCCCACTGCACCAACAGATGCAAAGAGGATGTAAAACGTTAAAAAAAGCTTGCCATCCGTTGGAAAACGCGATGCATCCGTTGTGTACTCATTGCATACGTGTTTCATGCGCTCTATCCGTCGAGCATCCCTCCACTGCAATTTCATCCGCGCAAGATGTTTTGAGCTGCACAAAACTTTGTGAACGGATGAACTTTCCACCGTGTACGATGTAAATCCACGACATACGAGCAACAAGCGTTCTATGTCCGTTTATCATCCGTTAAACGTCCGCTGTATCCTCTCTGCATCCTCTGGGCATCCCCTCAACTCACATCCGCTGCAGCTGAAAACGGGAAGAGGGAGGAAAGAAAAGGTACACGAAATGTCTACACAGCGTTAGTAGCACGGAAATAGAAAGGATGCGCAGTGAACGGTTTGCATCCGATATACATCCGCGCGGCATCCCTTTTCTTTCCTTTAGGCGTCCGTGATGCATCCGCTTCATCCGCTATGCGTCTGCTTCGCAGTTCTCCCCCGGAGCCCCTTCGGAGGTGTCATCCGCTTCCATCCGCTAGGCTTCCTATGAACTTCCGTTTAACATCCCCGCTACATACTACCCACGTCCGTTCTTTTCCGTTCTTTTCCGTTCTGTTTATGCAAATTTTCGCCACTTTTTGGAGCGGATGACAACGGATGGAGCCACCCCTGAAATTTTGCTCATCCGCTGTGTCCTTTATGCATACGTTTTGCGTCCGTCGGCCAGTGGGACCGGGCCTTTAAAAACTAGCAGTCCTTACAGAACAACGCTGCCTATTGTACACCGAAAACAAAGCAAGGAAGCCGCATGCAGTTTATCCGTTTATTCCAAGGCTCTTTAACAATCCTGCAGATCCAGGGCTAAAAGACACAATTCTACATTCTTTAAAAGAAACTAGACATTTTCCTCTCATGAGGGGCTGGGAGAGATCAAACTCTAATTTTAAAAATTGAGCATTACCAGGACAATTTTATTAAAAGCCATTCTAGCTGACAGAGAATGGCAAAGGCTAAGGGAGATGGGTGGGTCAAGCTTGGCTTTCAGAGGTAAGAAAAATAAATTCAAACTCTGTTGCTGGGTTGTTGGAAAAGGGAGCCTCATGAGGTCTTCAGTTCTGGCCTTGCTTGCTGGGAGTGATGTGCTTTGTAGTTCAACAAACGTGGGGGAGACACATGGGCACACAGCAACTTCTCCAGATGTTGGTGATGCTCCCCCTTCCCACCCACCCCAGCTGGCCTCTGCAGACCAGAGCCCCCCCCCTCCATAGGGTGGGCAGCCTCGAAGGGCTGCTGGAGTCAGAGGCTGCTCAGACAAAGGGAAGCTTGGCTCTCTTTTCCTTGGCACCTGCAAGGGGGGGGGGGGAGAGAGGAATTCAGCTCAAACAGCCGTCTTGGAGAAGCAGTCCTAGGACAGCTCCTGCCCTCCTGCTCCACCCTCCGAGCCTGGCCCCGGCCAACCTGAGCCAGGGGTTGGACTAGAAGACCTCCAAGGTCCCTTACAACTCCATTAACCCCCAAGCCCCACCCCGGCTACCTCTTGCGCTTCCTGTTCTTTGTCTTGTTTACGTTCAGAGGCCTGGAAAAAAAGAAAGTGATTCTGCATGGCCAGCAGGCACCAAACCCGACCCAGGTCTGGGGGCTCCAGGTAGAGGAGGAAGGAAAGGAGGCACCCCCCAACCTGCACAGGCCTGGGCTCCGAGGCCTCTGCAGCAGCTTCCCTTGCGCAGGGGCCCTAGGGTGGGAAAAGATGGGAGAAAGCAAGCAGGGGAGGGGGGGCAAGGGCTGTGAGCCAAGAACTGCTTGCCCTCTTCCACCTCCAGCAATTCTCCCCGCCCGTCCCTTGACTAGCCATCCAGGAGGGCTGCTGTTTGGCTCCTCCCTCACCTGCATTCACACGTCACATGCTCCATGAAGTCCTTCTTTTCCAGCTGCGAGGTCTCTGTGCTGGAGCTCACCCGCATGATCTACCCGAGGAGAGGGGCAGCTGTTAGGTGCGCCCCAGCAGCAGACCCAGGCCGGGCTCTGCTCCACCCGGCCCCCAAGAGCATCCCGACCCCCCCAACCCCAGAGGCAGGATTGACCCCTCACCTGCAGACTGATGGTGCGCTTCTGCACAGCGGAACACTGCAAGGCCTCGTCATTGCAGCAGCCGGCGCATCGCTGCAGAACCACACAGGAGGGCTTGAAGAAGTGGCCTGTCCCCTGGGGGTGCTCTTTGTGGACGTTGACCAGCACCTCCCTGGGCTGGCAGGCACTCTTTCTGAACATTCGCAAATAAGCCTCTGAGGAAGGGAGAAAGAGGGTCAGATGCTGCCTTGACCTTCGGAGCTCCGCCTTGCCTCTTGCCTTAACCCCAAAGAGCAGCAGCCTTCCTTCCCCGGGTTGGGAAAAAGCCAGGAGGGGGGCAAGTGGACCCTCCTCTTCTACTGGGCCACATCTCCCCTCCGATCCCCACCCCGTGAGAAAAACGCTGCATGGTGCAACCCGGGCCAGGAGGGCTCCGCCCTGCCCAGGGAGCCCTTTCCCACATGCTCTGAACACACAGGTGGCAGAGCGGCATTTCTGCCAGAGGTTTTGCCCGGAAATTCTGGCAGAGGGGTGGGGGCAGAGCTGGGGGTCCCTTGCCTGCCACCTGCTCTTTTCAAGGGCAGGAATGATGCTCTGGGCACCACCCCACCCCCATTTACCAGATGAGATCTTAGAAGGGGAATAGGATACTTGCCATCTTCCTGCCCTGACAACCAGCCCTGCAAGGGAAGAAAGGCCCAGTTAGCAAAGGGCCCATCCCAAAGCTGGCACCCAGGTGCATCACAGATGGGTAGGAAAACAAGAAACCCAGGAAGTGCCAAAGGCAAGGACGCATCCAAGCCACCATTACAGTCCTCCATCTGCGTGGCAGGGTCAGTGTTCTTCAAACTTAGGCACTTCAATGCAGACTTTCTCAGAATTCTTCAGTCAGCATGGACTGGAAGTCCACATATTCCAAAGTGGCCGAGTTTGAAAACTGTTGGTGTAGAATGGTTTAAACCTGGCCAGTTGCCTTCTCCTTGGTCACACTGCAATGGCTAACTTTTGAAACCTCTATACCACCAGTGACGGCTAGAGGGAGATGCAGCCGGGCACCTGGGTCCCCTGCTGTGGCAGGTCGCTTATGGCTCCAGGGGCTGCTCTGTGCATCGTCATGCCGACCAAGCCAGGTGGCAACAACATAGGTGAGTGGAGAGGCTACCACCACTGCCAACGTGGTCCTTCCCAGTAGGCTTGGCCATTCACAGGGAGCTATGCCATCAGAAGAGGAACTTGGGATGCAGACCTACAAGGACCAGGCATCGTTCCTTGGGAAAGCTCCAGTGGCTGAGGGTCAGCCCTCAGAAGAGCCAGCCCCATCCTGACCACCTCTCTGCTCCAAAGTCAGACCTGCCACCCCTTTGCAGCCTGCAAGGCAAGATGTCCAGGCATCCAGGAATAATGGATGGAAACTGACCAAGGAGAGATTCAACCTGGAAATAAGGAGAATCAACCCATGGAACAGAAGATGTGGGAGTTTCATCACTGGAGGCTTTCAAAAAGAGACTGGACTTTCATCTGTCAGGAATGGTGTATGGTCTCCTGCTTGGGCGGGGGGTTGGACTAGATGACCTGCAAGATCCCTTCCAACTCAGATTATCTCTTACCCAGAGCCTTTTCCATGCCCTTGGCAGATTGACCTCCATCTGTGCCAGGAGTGCTTGGTTCTGCCCTGCCTGCGGTGCCCTTGTCCTCCTTGCCCACCTCCCGCTTCCAGCACCAGGGTCCCCAACTGGTCTCGAGGGAAGGGCCGGATTCTCTGCCTCTCCCTTCACAGGGAGCAGCAGCAGCAGCAAACCAAGCTCCCCCTTTTCAGGCCATCATCTGCAGGTACAGAAGACCCACATACACATACAACCCTGCTCTGCCCTCTGAAAAGCTGGTGCAGAACCCGAGACAACTTCTGAGGAAAGCTCCTGGCTGAATCCAGCAGAGCCGCCTCTCCTCCCAGGGAGCAAAGCAGCTCAGGGATCTTGGTCCAGCTGTGAAGGGCAGAAGAAATTTCCATCTCCTGAAACTGTGCAGGACTCTTATCCAGAGCAGAGGAGCACGCGTTCTGCAGCTGTGGTTGTTTTCCTTGTTCAGAAGAAAACTGCTTGGGAGGAGTTGATCCCAGGCAAGACCCCCACCAGGGAACCCCCCAGTTTCTCACCTGGATGCAGAAGAGGATGGCAACTGCCAGCAGGTACCCGGCCATGGCCTGTCTCCTCCTGGCTTCACAGCTGCTCAGAGAATGGCTTGGGGTGAGATTGGAGCTGGACAAATTTCAGATGGAGAGTTCAGATTTAATAGGGCAAGGGAGAGGCAGATGTGGGCAGACAGCAGCAGGCACAGAATGGGCACAGCTGAGAAGCTTGCCTGTCCGTTCCCCTTGGACCTGCTTTCTGAGCATGGAAAGCAAAGGGCAGCTAGGAAAGGGACAGAGAGGGGCCAGCCCAAAGGCGGGGCAGAACAGCCAGAGAGGAGAAGCAATGGGGCACAACTTTTGGAAAGAAACACATAGAGTGGAGCCACTCTCCAGCCTCAGCCAGCCCCCAAAGTGGGGGGAGACAGCCAAGCTCTTGCACCCCAGGCTCCTGCCCAGGCCAGTTGGGGAAGGGCAGGAGTCCTCGTGGCACGAGGGTGGCAAGGGGGTGGCACTCTTCTCCTGTTTGGTCCTGTGTGGCAAGGCCACGTTATGCTTAACCCAGATTCCCTGCATTTTTATGGCTGCACATAAAACCTTGACTGTGAACACAGGATGGAAATACAAGGTGCCCCCCACACACATCACCACCACCACTATGGAAGGAACCCTGCAGATGGGCAGCTCCTCTCTGCTGCCCCACCCACTGGAATAACCCCTGGGGAGGGTCAGTGGGGCAATCAGCCTTCTGCCTTTTTTTGGGGGGGGGATCCATTGACCTCAGGAGGACAAGGCAAAAAGCTACAGACCTGCCATTTTGCTCTTTTCTGATAGAAAAGTTTCATTCTAGGAAACTTTGCTGACCTTGCCTAGTATTAAGAATTTAGTCTACATTTTTATCCATTATAGTACTGCTGTTTTTAACCTATTGTGGGAAAGCAATTTCGGTTTAAGAAGGATAACACAAATGTTTCCAACAAATAAAGAAATACTGCATATTTCAGCAGAAACTGTGGAAACAACTTCAACAGTGGCCGAGACTTAGCCAGGACTTTAGGATCTATGTAGTTGCAGCGCAGGCTCGGCGCGCAGCCACGCCTCTTCCCCCGTCCCCCCACAATGGGGGCAAATGCTCAAGGGCCTCGGATGGTGAGCTTTTAAGCCCCCCCCCCCCGTCAGCTCTCAAGGGCAACTGGACGGGTCCCAACAGGCCGGGCGGGGGTCTGCAGGTGTTACACGGCACCTGGGTGCACCTCGTGGGGAGCGCAACGATGGGAAACGCGGTCACCTCGGGCGGGACTCAGAGCAGGCAGACGACGGAGCTGCAGGTTGCTTTGAGCCACGAAGGGGGCGGAGACCCTTCCCCTCCTCCTCCTTCCCCTCCCGGCTCCCCCGCGGAAAAGCTGCCTTCCTCGCCGGGGTGTTTGCGGGCGTCGGGAAGTTGCTACTTACCTTCAGTCTGGACAGACTTCAGTCGCCGCTCAGCTCCCTCGGTTCAGCCGGCCGTATCTGGGAGGCTCCTGAGCCGGGAGGGGCGCGCCGGGTCCATTTGACGCCACCTGAAGTCGTTTAAGCCCACGCGGGGCTTTAAAGCAAACGCCGCGCGCGTGGGGAAGAGCGCCGCGAGGAAAGGCGCCTGTAGTCCGCTGGTTCCTTCCCTTCGCGCACCGGAGCCCACCTCAGCACCGCGTCCGGTGCCCTTCCCCTCACGGACCCCTCGGGTGAGAAGCAGCTAAGCCCGCCCGCCCAGGCCAGAAAGCGACGCTGGTGGCAGCTCCCCCGTAAACCTGTGGATTCAACCGAGTGGGGCCTTCCTGGTAGCCGGGTGGGATGAGGCTGGGATGGGGGGGGAGGGGCGGGAAGAGCCAAACGACCCCAAAGGCTGCGCATCCTGCTCTTTCTCCACCAGCAGGAATCCTGCCTGGGCTTCCTGCGTTTAATCAAAGCACCTAATGTTTTGCAACGCGCTGCGCCTTTTTGAGGGGCAGCGCTGGATGCAACGAGGAGCGCAGGCTGCAAATGAGAGAAGGAGGGAGGGTTCTGTGAGGAAGGGAACGCAGGGAGTCTTTTGGCCCCTTTCCACTGTTTTTCATACTTGGCAGCTTGTGTGGACTCCCAGAATTCCCAGAATTCCCCAGCCAGCATCCATCCCTCTGTCCCTGCTATAGCAAGAAGAAGCGACTGGGGAATTTCTGTTGGGGTCTCCGGTGCCCTTGGAGGAAGTCTGTGTAGTCGCTAAGCCTTGACCCTGACTTGATGACCCATAATCCCGGGGTGGCGGGGTGGGGATGTGGACGGGAAGGCTGGCAAGGCTGCACGGTGGGGACCAGCCTTCTCCTCACCGGTATCTTGTTCGACCCTCACGGGAGCTTCAGGTCCCAGCCCTAGCACATATGGCGGCTGGCAAAGGCTCCCGAGGCTTAAGTACCACCTGAAGGAGCATTAAAAAGGTCTTTTTGAAACACCCTCGCGAGTTTGCCTCGCTCTCCGGCCGCCTGACAAGGAAATGTGGCCGCCCGATGGGAAAGGGTGCAAAGCGAGGCCGGGTCCTGCCATGGCCTGCCCTCCAGGTAGACTGCCCCTACCCAAGGAGGCTCTGTGCGGCATGATGCGGCTGACGTTCCTCGCGCTGCTTTTTTTAGCTTCCCGGACCAGCTGGGCGACGGGCACCGACGCCAGCAGCCCCTCCTCGGCTGAGGCCGGCTTTTACCTCACCGGTGACTCATCCGAGATCAGGAGGCGGTTCTCCGCGTCACTTATGAATGTTCCCGACGGGGCGGGGGGGCGGAGAGACGTGCGCGCCTCCACGCTGAGATGCGCGTGAAGCCGGTGCGCGGCTGGGCGGCGCAAGGCGGGCGGGGCGGTGGAATGCCGTCAGCCGCAGCAGCGGCGGCGGCGGCGGCGGCAGGCTCGGTCCGGCGGGCCGCGGCTTCACGGGCGAGCGCGCGCGCGAGGCGCAGGGCTATGAATAGCGCGGCTGACGCGCGGCGCGCAAGAGGGAGCAGCGCCGTCCCCCGCGCTATTTTTAGAGCCGCCGCACCAGAAATAGCATCCTCTGGAGCTGCGGCCCAGCCGGGATGACGCGGGAGCCGGCGCAGCGTCTGAATCAGAGGCCGGCGGGGCCCAGGCGGCCCGAAACGGCCCCGGCCGCCTCTGCCCCCCAAGGGGCGCGCCCCGGCCGCGGATCGAGACTATGGAGGGCGCCGCAGCTGGAGCGGAGCTTCGGGATCCTGGACCAGAAGATCCGCGTTCTTCGCCCGGCGCGATCCCGAGGAGGACGTGGATCTTTCCCCGCCGAGCCCTCTGCAACCGCGCGGCGGGAGAGAAGACAGGCTTGCGCGCTCTGTCCGGGGGCTCCAGGTTGGGTGCAGCGTCCATCTCGAATGACCGGAGGGACTTCTCCGCCAGAGGACGCCCGAGGGCCGCGCTCCTCCGACCCAGCTGAACGTCCGAAGGGATGCGGAGGACACGGCGCCTTCCGGGAATTCGCCGCGGGCCAGTCACATAGATCGCTGCCGCCTCGTCTGCGGGACTCTCTTGCAGCTCTTCCGAGAAGGCTCCCGCGGGGGCTCTCAGCCCCTCAGCCGGCTCCCCGTTGCCTGCCTTGGCTTGGCCCCTTCGGTCCTCCAACTGCGCCCATCCCACGACCTGTGAGCTTTGCGTGCTGACCGTCCGGAAAGAACAGCCAGACGGAGTGACCGACTCTTCCTACAGTCCACGGGACTCAGCATCAGGACACTCGCCCCCCCCCCCCCGAATTGTTGGGAAAGGTGGCCTGATGAGGGCGGCCTGCCCAGAGGAAGGGCAGCTTTTGAAACACACACACCACACACAGCGTGGTTGAAACCTCTCTGCCTGCTCCCAAGCAGCCTCAGCCAGAAGCACCTTTGGGACCTGAATAGGAAGGTTTTGGGGTGGGGTGTTGATTGGGGGAAGCTCCGAGACCCAGAGAGACTGAGCCAGGTGGCCCCTTTGCAGGCAGCACCCCCATCTCAGTTTGCTGCTAGTTAATTCCTCCAACCGGGCCTCTTCCGTCTTTCAATCACTAGCCTGGGTAATCTGGATCTCCAACTAGCCCCATCACTGCCTTTGCATGCCTGGCTGAAGACAAAGCTGCTGGGCCCGCTGGGCCTCTCTGAGCCTGCCAGCACCTCTGAGCAGCACCTGCAAACTTTCAGGTCCGGTCGTCCCTCCCAGGGGGTAGAAGGGCCACCCTGCATGAAGATAAAGCTGCTCTTTTGTCCCATTGGCATTTGCTTGCTCTTTTCTAGCAGATGCGGTTCCTTTGGGAACTCAGGTAGAAATCAGTCAAGAGAATAGCACTTAGAAATAGCACTTAGACTTATATACCACTTTATAGTGCTTTACAGCCCTCTCTAAACAGTTTACAGAGTCAGCATATTTCCCCCCAACAATCTGGGCCCTCCTTTTACCCACCTCAGAACTCAACCTTGAGCCTGGTGAGAAGGGGTCTGAGGTACCGCACTCTAACCCTTGCACCACCAAGGCTGAAGGGAAGCCGGTGCCTGGTTGGGGAGGGATGAAAGAGCCATTCACATGTGTCGCACATTGCAGGTCTTGGAAAATTCCCCCATTCCTGCAGCCAATCCAGAGACACCTTTCCATAGATGCAGCACTCTGAGGCGGTGCCAGGCTGAGGCCAGGAATTTGTTCCTGGTGCCCAGGTGGCTCTCCACGGAATGTCCTTTGTTGGGTTGGGGCTTTGCAATCATAACATGCAGCTAAGGTTTTTTCACCTTTCCTGTCCAGTCCAACACTCCAGGGAGGTTGCTCATCTCCGCTTCCTGGCCAAGGAAGCCAACATTGTCCAAAGACACCTCCCATGGTCATGTGGCCAGGATGACTGTACACTGAGGCACATGGCACCAATTTATCCACTCAAACTGCTGGGTGGGCAGGAGCTGGAACAAGGAATGGGAGTTCATTCCATCACATGGCACTCAGTCTCAAACCTGGGCTGTCAGCTCTCCAGCTGACAAGTCTTTAACCACTGAGGCATTGCACTCCCCAAAGATGTAGGTCTGGTGTTACATAAATGGCCTTGGTACCATGCAGGCACCCCAGAAAGCACAGGAGACAGAAAGGCAGAGTGAGAGGAAGCTGTAGGACACGGAAATGGGCAGGTTGTGTACTAAGCTGTGTTTTGACCCTGGGCAGGAAAAGAACCAGGGCCAGGGAGAAAAACAGCTGTAAGGCCCACTGAGGCAGGAAAGGCAGAACGGGGTGCTAAGTTGTGGAGAGAGTATCAGCTGTGCAACCATTTATTATTTTAATTTATTTATTTTTTTTAATTAACACAATTTTAAAATTGCCCAACAGCAGCAACTGTCTGGGTGCTTTACTCTAAACGCAACAAGAGAAGAAAGAAGGCACACAGCCCTGGGCAATTGGTAATGCAGTCCCTTAAGATAACAAAAAAGTATTAACAAAACAAAGGAAGCTAGTTAGTTATATACACTCTATATTATATCTTTTATCTGCGGCCCAAGATAATTCCTCTTCGCTCAATGCTGCTTAGGCAAGCCAAAAGGTTGGTCAATCACAATCTAAAGCAACACCTCTAGAATGAATGGAAAAAGACTTTGGGGGGGGGGTGGAAATTGGAACTTTGATGTTTGTATGTTGATGGCAGCAAGACAACTTTATGCGCAGAAATGGAAGGACGATTTGATTCCCACCAGAGACGAAGGGCTGCAAAAGCTGATGGAGTTAGCAGAGACGCCGAAACGGAGAGCTTTGATTAAAGAAAAAAATCATAACTACTTTTTTCTATTTGGAAAGCGCTTCTGGACTTTATGCTTGAGGTGGGAAAAAAATGAAACTTTGTTTTGGGCTATACTGATTCGATAGATCTGTTGTTATAGAAATGGCTAGTTTACACTATGCAAAAGTAAAAAAGTTAGGGTTTGATGTTATCTTATTCTACTGCACCAAAGAGAGTTGGAAACCAATGCCTTTTCCTTCTTTTTCCCCTTTTTCCGTACATTTTTTCCTCCCTTATTTTTCCTATTATTTTCTTTTGTATGTTTGTATTTTTTATCATCAACTAATAAAATTAAATAAATAAGGCAATACCGCTAGAATACAACTTTAAAAGTTTTCCCTGGTGCCAAAATGATGTTCTGAGAGGGGATTTCAGCAACTCCCCCTTGTTTTACTTCTGAGACCTACTCACCACCCCTTTGCTTTCTCCCTCCTTCCCCACCCCATTCTCAGCCCCTCCCAGCCCGGAGGCCCCATTTTCTCAGGAGCATGTTTTCATCCGTCTCTTAGCAACATGTTTCAGCTTCCAATTCTTGCTGTTGTTGTTTACCGAGGCCAGAGGCCAAATGCTTCTGGACCAGGGCCAGAACCCACAGCCTGGTGGGGAAAGGCTGGGTTGCTGCTGCCAGCAGTTCCTGGCACGCGAGGCAGGCAGAGAATGTAGGAATGCGTAGCGCCTGCAGTCACCTTTCACACACAAAAAACTCAGCTGCATCCCTTCCCTGACACACTTACCCAGATAAGGAGTCCTGTTCCTGCCCTCGGCTGCACATCCCATTCTCCCCCCACATGCACACACTGAGGAGATGCAGCCTGCTCCCCACCCCCCAGCACCATTTCTGGATGCTGAGTGTCTTCAGAAACCCTGTGCGCATTGTTTACGTACCAGCTGTTGCAATGAGATTTGTTTACACCGGTGCAGTCATACATGTTCCAAGCGTGACACATCTGGAAGGCTTTGTGTGGTGGAGTGAGCTGAAATCAGAAGGTTGTGTGAAGAACCCATTCAATTCATGGGCCAATTTTGGTTTCACTGAAAAAAGGGCAACTTTTCAGTTTAGAGATCCCCACGGCCAGATGGAACTCCAAACCCTGAACCTGGGGAGGCACAGTCTGAGCTGGTCTTAATCCAGCACGGTTGCCCTGAATCTGCTGTCCAGAAGGTCTGCTTAACATCTGGGGGGGGGGGGCGCTCTGGCCCAAGTCTACCTCTGGGCTTCCATGGCTGAGGATGACTGGAACCCAGAAGAACGTTTCTCAACGTTTCTCAGGGGTAGACTTCAACTCCCAGAATTCCCTGGGCAGGAAAGCAAAGCTGGCTGGGGAATTCTGGGAGTCAAAGTGCATGCCTCCTCAAGCTGCCAAGGTTGAGAAATGCTGTTCTGGGTTCCAGTCATCCTCAGCCATGGAAGCCCAGAGGTAGCCTTGGGCCAGAGCTGCCCACCCTCCACAGATGTGAACGAAGTAGACGCTCTTGAGCTCCAGAAGGAAAAACAAGCTAGACAGCTAACAAGGGATTGCATTTTTAGGGCATATTTTCATTTTTAAGGAAACAGTCATGGAAAGTCATTAAAACCACAGGGTGCAAACACATTATGAAATGCAATCAGGGTAGCCTTTTTGTCCTGACCCCCAAAACGGTGGGCCCTGAAGAAACACAGCCCGTGGCCAGCATGGCCGAGGACTGTGTGTGTCCTGCTGCCCCCTCCTCCTTTTGGGCTCTGGAAAAGGTGGGTGGGAGCAGAGTTCACTGCTGAAGGTCGTCCATCAAGCTAGTATCGCCCCTGCCCCCATTTTTCCTGGGGTTTTTTTTGGGCTAGGAAGATAAAGCTGCCCCTTTTCTCCCTTTGCATTCGGTTGGCATTGCCTGTTGACAGATCCTCCTGTTCCAAAACAATCAAGCTGCAAACCAGCTTTAAAACTTTTACCTTCAGGAAAATGGCAGGTAGCCCTCGATTTATGATCACAACTGAGCCCAGGCTTTGTGCTGCTAAGTGAGACATCTGCTAAGTTGAGTTTTGCCCCACATGAGGGCCTTTCTTGCCACAGTTGTCCAATGAATCGCTGCAGCTCTGAAGTTCGTCACAATCTGGCTTCCCTGTTGGCTTGGCAGAAGGTTGCCAGAGGGGACGGTGCGAGCCGCAGGGGAAGCCGGCATCCGAAGTTGGACGACTCCCCTGGCACCGCTGCAACGGCCGTGCGAGGGAGGCGGCAATGGGCGGGGAAGTCCCGGCATTCCGGAGCAGGCCAGCCACTCTCTCCGGCGCCGCGAGACGACGACCATCCCCAGGATGCTCGGCTGGTGCAGCAGCCCCAGAGCAGCGGCGGGGCGCCCGCGGCTGCCTCTTCAGCCACGCCGGGCAGCGGGCCGGACATCCGCGCCAGGCACGACCGCCGAAGGAAGCGCGCAGCGAGGCGACCTCGGCCGGCAGCCGCTTCTCCTCGCCGGGCGCTGCTTGCCCGCCCGCCTCGGAGCGTCCCGGGTCGCGGAGCGGGAGGCTCCGAAGCGCCCTTCCCCCACGGGGCGCCCCACGGCCCGCCCGGGCGAGCGCAGCCTGGAGAGGCCCCCGCGGAAGGCGGGCCGAGGGCCCGGCGGGGCCTTTCCCGGGCGGGCTCCGTCCTCCCTCCGCCCTGTTCTCAGCACCGGGGACGCGGCGCAGCGGAGCGACCGCCCCAAGCCCCGCCCGCTGGCTCCGCCCCTTCAGCCGGTTGTCCCGGCAGCGGCGCCGTTGCCTGGAAACGTCAACAAACGAAGGGTGACGTCAGCGGAGAGCGGAACGCTGTTGCCGGGCGACGGCGGATTGTTTGTTCGCTCTTGGGCCAGCCGCGGAGCAGGAGAGGCTCCTCCCGGGAGGCCTGGCCCGGCTCCCTTGCCCCTGGCGGCCCCGCCAGCCTCCCCCCCCCGCCCCGGCACCGAGGGCCCGAGCCTGCCCCGCCCGTCTCGCTTTGGTCTCTCTTCCGGGACCGCCCCGTCAGGCCCTGGCTGGGGGCCTCCGGGACCGATCGGTGGACCTTCCCGCCTCCCTATCACTCACCTCTCCCTCATCTCTGTCCCTGCCTCTCATTTTCAAGACCGCCCACCGGGTCTCGGAGGGACGGAGAGGGGGGCACAAATAAAGCACGTTCTTTGGCAGGCTTACCTCGACCCCCCCCCCCCCCCCCTTTCCCAACGGTGCCGGCAGGGACGGGATCCCAGCGGGTCCCTCCGAAGCCCCCTCCCCTCCCACCACAGCCAGGTGAAAGTGGTATGGGGCAGGGGCAGGCTGATGTGTGGCTTGGCTCCAAGGGCCAATTCCGCCCCGTCCCACCCCACACGCTCCCACGCACAAAGTTCTCCTTCCAGCGCACGTGACAGGCAGAAGCCAGAGGAACATGTGTGTTTTTATTTCAGCTGGAAAGGAAGGAAGGGGATTCTGAGACACGGTGTGCAGCCAAAAACGGAGTGGTTGAATGCTTGCACATCTCTCACAGCACGGGAGGGTCCTGTGCAGCCGAAGCACATGCCACAAGTGAGGGGGGAAAGAGAGAAGGCATGAGTCTGGCCAGCGAACACGTATGGTGTGTGTGTGTGGGGGGGGAATGGGAGTTCGTCTTTAGATTCCCAAAAGGACTTGAACTCCTTCCATAGGTTGGCAGGCTAACTTAAAGTTTAAAGAGCCCACAAGGCATCACTAATATTTAGAATAAAACAACAGAGTTGGAAGTGACCTTGGAGGCCTTCTAGTCCAACCCCCTGCCTAGGCAGGAAACCCTACACCACTTCAGACAAAGAGTTGTCCAATCTCGTCTTAAAAACCTCCACTGTTGGAGCACCCACAACTTCTGGAGGCAAGCAGTTCCACCGGGGAATTGTTCTCACTGTCAGGAAATTCCTCCTTAGTTCTGGTCGCTTCTCTCCTTGGTTAGTTTCCATCCATTGCTTTTTGTCCTGCCTTCCGGTGCTTTGGAGGAGGGTGAGGAGGGTGGGTGAGCCCCTCTTCTTTGGGGCAGCCCCTCAGATATTGGAAGGCCGCTATCATGTCTCCTCTGGTCCTTCCTTTCACTAAACTAGACATGCCCGTTTCTTCACCCGCTTTAGCCTCCAGCCCCCTATTTCCCATCGGCCCTCCTATCTGAGAGGACAGGACAAGTCACACTGACTTCAGTGGAATGTTTTCCTTAGTGGAAATGTGGAATGTTTTCCTGCAAAACAAAAACACACTTTTCATTTTTGCTTTGGAAGACTGTGCAGATTTTAAACTGGAAGCACGCAGGCAGGAACTTGCCTTCCTGAAAAACATCTTTCTTTCAACCAGGATGAAAGCAAGGTTCATCTGGCATTCCCTCTTGGCACAGCTCCAGGTAGGCAGGCTCATGGCAGTGACAGAAGCTCAGCACCCATGGGTGAGTGGAATGGGTCTGTTTCCCCCCCCAGCACCCTGAGGGGCTCAGGAGTTGCTCTGAGGCCTGTAATATCTGCTCCTCCAGGAACCAGAAGGCCTCTCTGAGAGGGAGATGTTGACTTCAGCCACTGAGTGACCTTGGCCCAACCCACTTCACAGGGTCGTTGTGGTGGAGAAAATAGGAGCAGGAAGGTGTGCTGGATATGTCTGCTGCCTTATTTGTAAAACTAATAAAGGTAGGATAGAAATAAATAAATGAACTGCAAACTCCATGCTGCTAGGCAAGGGGAAGGAGAACCTCACCTCTCGTCTCACCTAACCCAGGTGTCTCAACCTTGGCAACATGCAGAGGTATGGACTTCAACTCCCAGAATCGTCCAAACACTTCAGTGTCATTCTCAGAGTTGAAGTTCCCACGGCTGAGTTGCCAGATGAAGAAATGCTGTGGAAACCCTCCGATTACTTCTGTCTCCAGAGCGTGGAGAAGAGTGCTAGCCTTGCTTCAGGCATTTGGCCTACCCTTTGTCCTCCAACATCCAGGAAAAGCATTGAAAAAACACAGGATTCCTGCCTTTAATCCTTTAAAAACCAGAGTAATCCCACTTCTGGAAAGGGGCTCCCTCCGTTCCTCATTGGTTGGTTGTACCCCATTCCCTTCTCAGAAAACCTGCCCTCCCTTTCCTCCCTCCTTGCTTTAACCACTAGCCCTCCTGGTCTTTTGGGAACAATTAACTGGTGGAACTGCTTGCCTTCAGAAGTTGAGGGTGCTCCATCACTAGAGATTTTTAAGAAGATGCTGGACAGCCACTTGTCAGGAATGGTATCGGGTCTTCTGCTTGGGGAAAGGGATGGACTAGAAGACCTCCAAGGCCCCTTCCAACCCTGGTATTCTATTCTGTTCTAGGAGCCGTAGCTCCCCTCTTTGTAGCCCCCAATTAAACCTGCTTGCCAAAGTCTGGGCTCCAGCACACACCAAAAGCCCCCTCAGGGTGGAGGAGGGCAGGTGAGGGGGGGCACTCTAGTCAGCCCTGCCTGTTCCTCTGCAGAGCTAGGCTCAGGCCAAAGCATGACTCAGCCCCCTGACATGCCTGCCACGTTCCTGGCCAGTGACATCAAAGTGCTGTGTCAGACCCCAGGTTGGGGTCCCACCCCCTCCCTCCTCCCCAGCCACCAGACCAGCCAAGACGCATGCCTCCCTGACCAGCAGCAGCATCACTCACTGCTGACTTTCTCAGGAAACAGCCAGTGCCTGGACTTGAGGCTCTTGGAGTGGAAACCTCAAAGATCCACCCCTCCCCGCATGGGGTCTCAGCCCGGCACAGTGAGGCCTGAGAAAGGGCACCCCCCACTCTGCCTTCTGGCCTGTGGTCAGTGGTCTGGAGCAGGGCGCTTGTGACAAGCAGATGACCCCAAAGAAAGGGGTGGGGGGGCAGCTTGGTTTGAATCACATT
Source organism: Laticauda colubrina (assembly GCA_015471245.1). Taxonomy (NCBI): domain Eukaryota; kingdom Metazoa; phylum Chordata; class Lepidosauria; order Squamata; family Elapidae; genus Laticauda; species Laticauda colubrina. The sequence goes on from BLBF01000071.1 coordinate 549,587, forward strand.
GGGGGAGGAGGGAGAGGAGTTGTACGGCATATGCAAAATTAGGGAAGGCTGGGAGGTTTAAGGCCCTGTGTCACTGCGAGAACTCTGCAGGTTAAGGAACCAAACTCCACTTCCTGCCAGCAGTGACACCCCAGACAAGGAGTTTTGAAAACAGGCTGTTTCTGTCCTCTGAGTCCACAGTGGGGTCTCCTCAGCCGCCTCCTCAGTGGCCATTACTCATCCGAGGACATGCTGAGGTCACTGAGCATCCTTGCCAGGTGATGAATCAAGATGTCCAGAGCAGCATCGGGCCCAGTTCTGGTGTCTGGAGCCTCTGGGTATACAGGTGGAATGGGGGGTTGTGGTACCCACCTGGTGCAGGAGGCTGCGGCGGCTACACACACTTCACAGAGCGAGGAAGTGACAAGGAGAGGTGATAAAGCAATGGCTGAGCAGAGGAGTCTGTATCAGGAGCCGGTGAAGTTCGGACAGCAGCCAGGACTGTAAACCCCAATCTTTCCCACAGGCATTAATGCCTGGGGGTGGGTGTTGGTCACATGGCTGTGGCTGCCATTTTGAACTGTTTTAAATGCACGTCTGCCCCAGCATGCCCCTGTGGCTGGCCTTGGTTGACCAAGATCCAAAGGGTCAGGTCTGGTTAGTAGTGGGATGGTTGCAAAGGATACTGCAGGGGTGTCCATCCAGGGCAACCTTAAGAAATGTAGATTTTAATTTCAGCATAGATGGCTGGGGAATTCGGGGAATTGAAGTCCACAGGTCTTAAAGTTGCCCTGGTTGGACACCCCTGGTGTGGGTGGTAGGCTTGAAAATATTAGGAAGGCACCCCTTTTATAATGGGACATCCAACAATGCCGCTTCTACAACTCCCAGATGCTCAACTGTGATGGCTAAATTGGAACTCTACCCAGATAGAAAAAGCTGACCCACCTGATGTGGGGAGGGGGCAGCCAGCACCCCTTTCAAGGCACTGGGTGCCGTGATCTGCCAGACTTACCTGGAGTACCTGAGAGCACTTCCTGCACACCTGGTGCTCCACTTTGCAAAGTAGGGTGTCTCAGGCTTTGAGTGTCTCAGGCTTTCCGTCCAGTGGGATCCTTTGGTCAGACAGCAGACGAGGTGGCAGGCAGGGCAAGAACCAGAATAGCCCAGCCTGGCCTGTCTGATTGCTGGTGGGGCAGGGCAGGGGCTATATTTGGTCACCGGGCAAAACGTCCAGATCCCACTTTGTCATTATTTGTGTCTGGCCCACTGCTGGCCGGGCCTTGTGTGATCTGCCAGAAGCTCTTGTGCTTTATTCCTTCTGTGGTTATGAGCCAGGCCGGGTGGAATGCAAACAACTGACCAAGTTAGAAAGTTTCTTGCCGCTGGGAACAAACACCGCTCACACCCAGCCCCAGCCGAAACCGGAACAAGCTGTATACCAGAGTCTAATGATGCCTTATTTTTAAAATGCCAGCCGCCCTGAAAAATAAACTCGGTACATGTTTGATAATAGTTGTGTCCCAAATGAGCTGTTCCCTCTGACCCACTTTTCTACCCACCTCAGATGTCAGAGGGAAGAGCACAAATTTTGGGCACATCCTCCCCAAGGCCCCAAAACCCATGCTTGAAGGTACCAGGATAGGGAAAGTGGCAAAGGAAGGCACTCTGTGTATGCCTAGAAGAACCTGCTGTTCTTTAATCTTTCCTCCAGGACCCCAAGAGATGCCTTATTGAAGGAAGACTGTCAGAAGTCCAAAATCTGCCTGTGTGAACCCCCAGAGGAGACCTTCAATGCAGCTTTCCAGATTTACCCAGGAGTAAGTGCCCCTTCCCAGCCCCCAAGCTTCTCCCTCTTAACTTCTGGGATTATACATTAACCAGCTGCTCAGAGGAAACTGTTCTTGATCTAAACAGCCTGCAGGTTACAAGGGCGAAGGTGAAGAGTTTACATTTAAACCCAATTGGTTCCTGCTACTCTCCCCTTCCCGCCCCTGGGAAGTCAGCCTGGAGGCCCCACGCCTCCTGCCACATGCTCCGTGGGCTGTGTGGGACTCGGCAAATCCACCCAGCTCTTCCTTAGCATGATGACTGTGTCCTCAGGGCGCATTTGCAAGGCTTGTTCTGAGAAGGACAGATTATTGGCTTGCTGCTAAATTTATATGTGGCTGCTCTACTTTCAGAAATGCCTCCATTCATGGCTGGCATTCAGCTTCCAGTGCCCCCCCTCTTTCCCCTCCCCAAAGCACTTCGCAGCCAATGCAGCAGGAATTTTATCTCAGATCATGACCCACATTTCTGGAGGCCTGCAGTGTTTTCACTTGCTCTGCCCAGCGCATTGGACATGTTCTCTGCAAGAGGAGCCTGGATTTCCTGTTTCCTACCAAATTGGGGACAAACACCTTGCTGGAACAGAGCGGCACGGATTGTTCCTCCCTGCTCACATTCATGAACCCAGCAGCCAAGGACCTCACTTGCATTCGTTTAGCCCTGCAGAAAATGGAATCAAACCTTAGAGGTTCTGCTCTGCCTAGGGCACTGGAGTGCTATTATTACAGTCAGCGCAAGGCAGTGAATTCACACATTCAGCTGTCGGAGGTCCAGAAGTGGGTCAATCCCACCCTCGTGCACACCCTGCAGTCTCAGTGATCTGCGCTCAGCAGCCCCAGTGCCATTCTGCACAGATGAGAGCATCCATCAGGCGGGGGGGGGGGGGGGCAGTCTCCAGAGAAGCCGAAGGCAAATTCTTCCCTTCGCCCAACTCAGCCCTGGTTTCTCCAAAGGTCCCAAAGCAGAAACTGCCCCTTCCAGGAAGGTTTTGGGGGTCCCAAAAAGCAGGTGGCCTGTCACCAGCCCAGGCCTTGCCATTCTGTCTCCCTGATTTAAACATGGATATAAACGCAAAGCATTTTTTGGAGTTTCTACCGCTGAGCTTGTTGATTGGCGGTAGAATTCAAATACTAATTCAAAGCCAAAGAAAACCAGATGATCACGGCTCAGCAAATCTTCTGTAGGCAGGCCAGTAAGCAGATGTTCTCCAAAGCACATCTGGAATAGATTAGGTGGCTACAGCTGAAGGGGAAAGGCTTAGCTGGCCCACATCACAGATTACAGAGGAAAAGAGGCCACCAGGCTAGCATGGAAACGCACCTCATCCATCATCCTACCTATCAGCATGAGATATATTGCTGTGGGAGGAACCTCCAGGCCTTTCACCCAGAAGGAAAATGGAAGGATGCCTGAGCCTTTCCCAGGCAAAGGGTGGGGCCTTCCTCGGGCAATCCCTTCCTCTGTGCCGGGACTCCCTGCCTGGGCGAGGTGGTTTCCCTTTTATTCAGCTCTTGGAGTCAGAGTCTGACTTTCTGTGGCTGAGTTCACATGATGCTCTGAACAGCCCGGGGGGGGGGGGGGGGGCAAAAGAAGTAGGTTGGGGTCAGTGAGTTATGCAAATCCAAGCACTGGAGTGAACTGTGATTTAGCTAAACATGTTGCATGCACCCCTTTCAACATAGCTTCTTCCCTCGTATTTCACAGTAATAAAATGTTGGTAAGCAGCCCAGAGTCGCCTTGTAGTGAGATGGGCAGCAAATACATTTAATAAAGAAACAAAGAAACAAGCAATCCAGCCCTGTTTCCCAGAGAGAAAATGAATCTCAGCCCCTGAGATTCACAGGTCTCTCCGTGGCTCCATTCTGCCTGACTCCAGACCCCGTAACACCCCCAGCCACAGGCAAGACCAGGCTGGCTCTCCTGGAAGTGGAGGAAGGTGTGAATGTCTTATCTAAGCTCCAGAAAGGTCAGATAAAGGAGGGGTTGTGCAGAGATGCAAAGCAAAATAAAGTTCCTGCCTTTGAGTCTCACCACCCCCTCTTCAAACAGGCTTCACCAAACTGGAAAATCTTCAAGGCCAAGCTGGGTGGTGGTGGTGGTGCTCCAGCCCCTCCTTGAAGCATTAACTCTTCTTGGCTTAGCAGGCTAGGAAGCTGCTGGTGGTGGTGGTGGTGGGGGGTTTGAGTTCCAGGGGGGAAGGGCATGACTTTGGAATGGATCAATCTTCTTGGTGGAGTTAACCATGTCTTGTTCAATTAACCCACTTTATATAAGCTTGGATAACACAGACCCAGAACCACCACAAGCAAGATTCAAACACAGACCCAGCTAAAGGGTATTTGGCAGCAGTTTCAGATGGCAGATCCTTTAGAGCCATCTCTGTAAAGTGGCAAAGGGGTTCTCTGGGTAGAAATGGTAATAAATCCGATTACGGATGAAATTGCACCTGGAGGTTAGGGGGCCTGGGGGCCGGATGGTCTCCTGAGGGGCTTTGGGACCTACACAAAGCTGAATGCAGACCACTCCTCTGGTTGAAGAATAAAACATCGGACATTTTCGTGCACTTGGCCAATCGCTTTCAGCTTTAAGGTGCTCGTCCTCCTTGCTGTGGCTGCGGGAATGTGGGTGGGTCATAAACCGAGTCGCACCTCACGGCCGTGGGGCTCTGAAAGCTTTGACACCCCAACTGTGGGCTGGGCGTGGAGAGGGAAGCTGCCGTCCCCAAATCCTTCCAGGCTGCCTTTGGCGGAAAGGCCGCCCTCCTTCTTTCATCCCGGGGCTGCCGACATTCAGGGCGCTGCGGGGGTACAACGTTCCCTCCTCCGCCTGGCTGGGCAGGGGGGCGCCGGCTTGGAGCCCAGCCGAGAGATTCGCCTCTCGCGCCGTGCAGCGCTTGCCCGCGGCGGCCAGAGGCAGCCTCCCCTCTGCGCCCGTTCCCTGCCCGCCGCGGAGCTTTCATGCCGTTTCTGGAATATAGTAAAAGTTTCTATTAATACCCAACAAAAGCCGCGCGCGCGCGCGCTCGGGGGGCGGATCAGCGCGGCTGGCCAGAAAGGGATTCCCTCTGACGTATTGCTAAGGATACCAAACAAACACAGCCACAGGACCAAATATGGGTAATTGCGTCACACAGGAACACCCGGAGGGCGGAGCCAGGGATCCCCTGCTTTCGCGCTTGAAAAAGACCCCCTTGCCGGGGCCGCCCGGAGACCCTCCCGGGCTGGAGGAGCGGCAGGGACCGGAGATCGCGACCGCTCGAGTTGGGGGCGCGGAGACGGGCCCGGAGCCCGGTTTCGGCGACCCCGAAGGGTCTCCTCTCGGTGACGTGAGCGGGGCCCCGCCCCCTTCCTTGCATAAATAAGCCGCACTGCCGGCCGCGCTTCATTCATAAGATTTTGACCCGCGACGGAGACGGAGCTGCGAGGGACCCCGCGGCGGACTCCCCCGTTCGCCCGCATCCCCGTGGCCGCCACCATCTGAGCCTTGCAGGCGCTGCAGGAACCGGAGGCAGGAGCGCTCCTCCCGGGCACCAGCGGATCTGAGCGGCCGCTGCCACACGTGGATCTAGGACCGGGCGCCGTCTCCCCCCCCAGGCACTGACGGCCGGAGGGGGAGGAGGAGGAAGAAGAAGAAGGAGCGGCCAGCCGGCAAGTTCGGAGGCAACTTCGCCAGCCCGACCTCGCGGCGGCGGCGGCGGCGGCACTCTCGGCCGGCCGCTCGCTCGCCCCTCATCTTGGCTTCCAGGCGACCTCCGCGCGGCCGCGGCTTCCTGCCTGCGCCCCCGAGGGAGATGTATCAGGGCTTCCCCGGAGACTACGACTCCACCTCCCGGTGCAGCTCGTCCCCCTCGGCCGAGTCCCAGTACCTCTCCTCGGTGGACTCCTTCGGGAGCCCGGCCGCCGCCGCCGCCGCCGCCGCCGCTGCCGCCGCCGCCGCCGCCTCCTCCTCGCAGGTAAGGGACGGGGTCGCCCGGCTGCGGGCTTTGCGTGGGGGGGCTCCCTGGAGGGCGGGAGCAGCGCGGGGGCTCTTTGGGACCCGCGTCTTTCCTCCGCCCACCCTCCCCCGCCCCGCGCTCCCTTTCCCCGCCAGATTTGGAGCGTCCGCTCCCTTCCTCGCCGCTCATTGCCCATCGCGGGCGAAGCGTCTTTCTCCGGGCATCCGGTCACCGCTCGAGCCGCCTCGCTGCCCCCCAAGTCTTCCCCATCGCCCGAATTCAACGCTTCTCCCCTTCCCTCCACGCAGGCGCGCTGGAGGAGAGGCGAGACTGCGAGCGAGAAAGGGGGGCGGGGTTGTGCGTAACGCCTGACGTCCTGGAACGCTCCGTGCTGACGTGAGGCACGTAGGGCGCGTTTTCCTCCGCCTCCTCCTCCCCGAGGCGCGCGGGTTATTTTGGAAAGCTGGCCCGCCCCCGTTGCTAAGGGGAGGGGCAAGACCGAGGGCCGCGCGGATTGGTTGAGCCGCTTCCCAGCCGCGCCCCCTCCGCCCTGCCCCTCTGCCAGCTGAGTGAGCAGCGGCTGCCCGGCGTGGTCCCTGCCCGGTCGGGTGTCCGCCCTGCCGGCCCTGCTCCGGGGCGCCCGAGTGGGGGCTCTTTGGCTCGCCCCCCCCCCCCCCCCCCCGCGGCGCCGGGCGAAGAGGGGTCTCGGGGGGCAGCCCTGCGCTCCCGTCCCTGCCCGGCTCGGGGGACCCCGGGGACCCCCCCGGCTCGGGGAGACGGAGGGGGCCCACCTCCCGGGGGCTGATCTCGGCTGGCCCAAGGGAAGCGCTCGGCCACGGCTTGAGGGAGCCGGCTCTTGGCTTCCAGGGCCAGCCCTGTGCTCCGGTCCGCGGGGCGCCCTGGCCGAGGAGCGGGTGTGCCTAGGACGACATGCCAGTCCCATCTGGCCGGTGCCCACCTCCCGGGTTTGGGGTCCTGCAGGCCGGACACAGGAGCAGTGCAATGGGAGCTGCTTTGCGCGAGTGGAAGTGCGGGGGGGGGGGGGGGGGGGGCGGGCGGGCGGCGGCGGTGCAGCCAGGGAAGTGCTCCCTGTTCTCCAAAGCAGAGCCCCACCATGAGCACCTGACCCTTTGCTTCCCTCCAGGAGTGCAGCGGCCTTGGGGAAATGCCCGGATCTTTTGTGCCAACAGTGACTGCCATATCCACAAGCCAAGACCTCCAGTGGCTGGTGCAGCCTACCTTGATTTCCTCAATGGCCCAGTCTCAGCCGCCGCCGCCGCCTTCAGGGCCGCCCCCACCCACAGTGGACCCCTATGACCTGCCCGGCCCCAGTTACGCTGCCCCAGGAATGGGTGTTTATGGGGCCGGCCCTTCGACTGCCCCTGTGGCTGCAGCCACCCTGCCTTGCTCCAGCAGGGCCCGGCCCCGAAGAACACGGGAAGAAACGGTAAGCGGCTTTTCCTTCCTGGGCCAGGAGATCACCAACTTATTTCCCTTTGCTTGCTAAAATTTTGAGATCTCCCAGCGTGTTGGAATCTCCCAAAAGAGATTCCCAGTTTCTGAATTGTCTCCTTGGAAGTTAGGATGCCTTGGGGGGGGGGAGGCCATAATGTAGCTAGAAGGGGGGCTTCCTGAGGACTTCCCTCCCCCACTTCAACGTTCACCATTGAGAATCCATTGTGAGTGTTCTTCCAAAATGGGAATTGTGCGGAGCACCCCTGGTCACCAAAACACACCTCAGGTTCACCTCAAGAAGAATAGAGCAGCTTGACAGGCAGCCCCCTTCCCCAATTCTGTTCTCTAGGGAGGTCTTGGGAGGAAAACGGGTTAGGACAGCAACGGGTGTTCTGCAGGTTGCTAAACTCCCATTCATTTTTTGAAAAATTAAAACAATCTGGAAAATGTATCTTCCTGGCGCAACGGGTTTGATGGGTCCCCAAAATCATCTTGATGATCTTTTATGGCTTCAAACGCGACTTTGGAAGACCAGGAAATCCAGAGGACAAGTTCTGCTGGCTCCAAATTTGAGGCCCAACAGAAGTTCTGGTGACACTGAACCAAATGCTGCAGAAACCAACATTGGTCGAGTTACTTGTGGCTGTATTATTTTGATTCGACATAGCCTTGAGGAAGAGATGTGTGTGATAAGGCAGGGAGCTCCAACCTTGGCAACTTTAAGACTTGTGGACTTCAATTCCCAGCATGCACTGGTGAGGGAATTCTGGGAGTTGAAGTCCACAAGTCTCAAAGTTGCCAAGGTTGGAGAGCCCTGCTGTAAGGCACACAGATGCTCTTGAATTTCATGGGGAAAAAAAAAATATGTTATCATCTTTCCTGCCCCAATTTAGAGCCTTATCAGTTTAGAAATACTAAATAAATACTCTACCAATTTATTTAATATACGGGTTTCATAGCCCACCTTACCTAAAACATTCTGGGTGGGTTACAAGGCATTAAGGTTATGAAAAGCAAGCCTAGGAATAAACCAATGTGATAAAAACCAGACAATCATAAAACAACCCATGAAAACTGAACTGGGGTTGAAATGAATTTATTTTCAAGATCTTCAAAATCCAAAGTGTTCTAACAGGCCAACTGGCCGGCTGTTTGGTTTGTTCCTTGCTTGGACATTTCTGTCTCCCTTCCTGCCTCCCCCTCCCCATCTATCCATCCAAAGGATGATGGCGCAGTTCCATCTTCCCATCCACGTTTCAGGGGGAGCCTTTAACTTGCCCCCCTGTTGCAAATATGTGCCAGGCGCCCCGGGAAGCCTCTGGCCTTGGCAGCCGATGCCTGATCTGCCCCTCCTCTCTACTTGCACAGCTGACTCCTGAGGAGGAAGAAAAGCGCCGGGTGCGCAGGGAGAGGAACAAGCTGGCGGCTGCCAAGTGCCGGAATCGACGCCGAGAACTGACCGACCGGCTTCAAGCGGTGAGTTTTGGTGCAAACAGGGATGGGTGGGGGGGGGGGTGAGTTAGTGTTATCCTTGTCCTGGCCTCATGAAGCCCCCAGGAGGGAATCTGGTGTCTTGTCCCTGCGTGGAGCTTGCCCCATGAGGTGCATGTTGTGAACCCACCCATTTTCATGAGGGCTCTGTGGGAGCCCCATCCAGGCTTATCGGACCCTCATATGTGACCGTCTCTTAAGTCGAAGGCTGTGGCCATTCGGACCTTCCTTAAGTAAGGAACCAGTTGTCAGGACAGATCCCTGGCCTTGGGTTACTCCACCTTGAGAGGGCTTATTCTAATCGATTGTAGGCCTCGCCTTTAGGTGGAGAGATATTTCATCTTGAATGAGAATCGTTCATTTTTTTATTGCAAGGGGGCAGGGGTGTCTGCAGGTTGCAGTCAAAAAGTCAAGGAGGGAGCCACAAAGCTGCCTCTAGAGCTCCTAGAAAGCTGGCAGAGCTTCTTCCACTGTACTGATGCCGATGCCGCTTTGACTTTTCTGACCACACTTTGCAAAAGTGTTTCCTGAAAGTTTGGGGGTGATGCTGCTCGACCAGTCCTCTGAAGTGGAATGCTCCAGCAGTGAGGTGCTGCTGGGGCACCGCTCTGGGTCTTTCAGTCACCCACCTGGGGTTGCCGAGGAAGGGATCTCCTTGGACTTTCCCCTTCTTCTGCGCTCATGGGCCATTTGGGAAAAGGAGAAGCTTCCTCTGCCTCCCTCACCAAGATTCAGTGGGGTCTGCTCCAACTAACCACGCTCCAAGCCAAATCCACAAATAAGGACCTCCCCCCAGAAGCCCCACGCCCTTCCCCTTGGAAAGATCCCAGTCCCTGCACCTTAAAGCAGGGGGGAACCTGGAAGGTGAGGGTCGGGAGGGAGGGAGGCAGGATCCCACCAATTAACGCTTCCCTTGAGCTGCGTCTCCCGATGGGCCCGGAAGGAGGAGACGAGACGATCAAGAAGGAGGCGCTGCTTGGGGCCCACTTGGTTGCCCCCCTTGGTTCCCAGCTGCTCCAGCCCCAGCCTGACCTGGTGCTGCCTCTTCCCCAGGAGACGGACCAGCTGGAGGAAGAGAAAGCGGAGCTGGAGTCGGAGATTGCGGAGCTGCAGAAGGAACGGGAGCGGCTGGAATTTGTCCTCGTGGCTCACAAGGGCAGCTGCAAAATCCCCTACCAGGACATCACAGAACTGAGTGGGCAGCCCGGCCCCTCGGCAGAGGTCAGCGCCCTGGCCATGCCGGTCAAGGAGGACCCCTTTGGGCCCTCGGCCCCCTACTCCTCGGTGCCCCTGCATTACCAGCAGGCCCTGGGCGGACTCCCGGCCGCAGCCCCGGCCCCGGCGGAGGTAGCGTTTTCTAGTTCTTACTTTAGCCATGGTGAAGAGCTGACCGACCCGTACCCGGTTAACCCTTCCTATACGTCTTCGTTTGTGTTCACCTACCCAGAGGGAGCCACCTGTGGAGCCAGCCACCAGCGGAACGGCAGCAGCGACCACTCCCCGGACTCTCTGAACTCTCCCTCGCTCCTTGCTTTGTGACACTCAAACCCCAACTTGCGCCTTTGGGTCTAGCCTGCCAGCCCATCCGCCCCTGCCAACGCCGGGCTGGGTGAAGGGGGCCGGAGCCCCAATGCGCCTGGGCGCACCACTATCGCCTGGGAGCCTCTAACCCGCTCTGCTGCAGCTGCGGCCAACGCCTCTAGCCCTTGCGATGCGTTCTCATTCCCTCCTTGGGGGTGCAGCACACGGTGGAGGAGCCGATGTTTGTCCTTTGGCCAATTCCCACATCGAGAGGAGAAAGGGGGATGTTTCTGGGCTGTGAGTGGTTCCCCCTCCTCAGAGGGCACCCAGCCCACCCTTTCCCCTGGAAACAGGATTTGCCTTCTATTGAATTGGGACACTTGGTGGAATTGGACGATGCCTTTTCTCTCCACACTTCATCACTGTTTCTGTCAATGGGGGCTGTGCCAAGGGCTGCCCTGAGGAGAGGAAACTTAAGGGGGAAGAGACCCTCCCTATGCTGCCCCCACCCAGCTCGTGTCTTGTAGTAGCTTTATGAACTGTGTTAGCTGCATGGTTTTAAAACAGGCACTTTACCCTTTCGCTAGTCAGCTTGGCATCCCGTGCGTTGGATCTCTCGGGCTACATTTCTACAGGATCTGCTTCTTCTAGGATGAAAAAGCCACATTAAGTGGCCAATCAGGGCAGACTTTTTGTGAATTATTTGGGCACATTCCTGCTGAAAGCTTTTGTCATGTTAAAGTGGGACAGAATGTTGCAGCCTTGCTTCTTCATCGTTCGCTCGTGGACTTCTGCAAATTGTAAGGCTGCTGTTGGGCATTGGATTCTTTGAGGTCCGGGATGATATTTCTTTGCTGGGCATTCAACTCTCCCTGAAACCTTCAGCCAAGCAAATTAATTGTGCCATCAAGTCAGTGTTGATTTTTAAAGATCTATTTTAGTTTCCAGTTTTGGAAATGGGAATGATGGGTGATATAAAAAGTAGTTTATCTGGAAGGAATTGGTAAAATCTGAAACTTTTAAGAAGCCAAAGGAAAGTGGGACCTGCAAAAAAAAAACCCAAAGCAGCTGAGATTTTTCTTGCACTGCTGTTGTAGATGGGTTGGCCACTCCGTGCCAGACCCAGGTGGTGCTTCTAGTGAGTCCATCTGTCCAACAGGCTTGGCCAGTGGACTTTCTGCATTCCCTGGAAGAGATTCACTTCCCTTTGGCCCCCTCGCTCAATTGGTTTCTTTGATGGGCAAAAGCAGGGAGGGTCCTGGCTTCTGGGAGGGATGCGGGTGGGTGGGCGGGTCTGGGTGACAAATACTGTGAAGGGACCTCTGCAAGTGACCACTTTCCCTGCAGTTGGGAACTAGGTATCTGCTTCCTGACCTTGGCCAGCTGGACCTCAAACTCATTGCATTATCCCACTTGAGACGGTCAGCTGCTTCCCCTCTGCTCTCAGGCCAGGCCGCCAGGAGTCCATGAGGGGTCCCTCTGGGCTGCTGGTCGTGTGGAGTGTGAGCCCTTTCATTGCTCACTGCCTCCCCCTCCCCTGCTTTGGTCTCATCACACTGCTGCTTTCCCAGGCCTAGGGCATGTAGGCTGCTGCTTCTCCTGGCTGGGGGGGCTCTTCCTTGCCCCATCTGAAGGCCTCTTGGGCCCCCAGACCCGAGCTGTGCCAAGGGCGCCTTCTTTGAGAGCATCTGAGCCTCCCACCCGGGACCCTTTCCCTTTTGTGCTGGGGGTCCTCAGCTGCTCTGCATTTGTGGGGTGTTTTGTGCAGCCTGCTCTGTTCTGTGCCTCTGGTTAACCTCCCTTCAAGTGTGTTTCTGGGCTGAGAAAGCTGCTGTGCTGCTTCTTGGCTCCCTAGAGCTCACCGTGATGCTATTCAGAATGTTTCCAAAACTTTTTCTTGTGACCAAGCTTTGGATGTTGTGTTTTTTTTTAATTATTTTATTTTTTTTAACCTAAGGACTTTTATTTAACCATCTTTTTTTAAAAAAGAAAAACAAAACAGATTCTTGCTGGGGTTGGGGGAATATGTTTATTTTTAATTATTGTTATTTACCCCTTCGTGCTGTAATATTTTTTTGTGATGTATTTGATGAAGCAATCTGAGAGCCAGTAGAGGAAAGGCAAAGTTTGGACCCTGCTTTGGCCCTCCTGTCCTGCACTTAACTTAATTGGTCAGCAAAATAGCAAATAAAGACAGCTTTGAAAAAAAATGTACTTTTTATGATGGATATATGATCTATTTTTTTGAATTCATGTAAAGAAAAAAAAATGAGGTGCAATAAAAGATCTCAAGCCGTAGATCTGCCTGGCTTTCTCCACATTGATACCCAATTGCCCGTTGCCGTCACCCTCGGTGTCTGGGTGATGGGCTTGGGTGACGAGAGGCTTTTGCAAGGGACTCTCTGTATCACCCCAAGATCCACAGTCTTTGTCACTCCTGTTTTAAAACAACATCTTTATTATCTGGTGGTGTCAGAAGACTTGATCTTCTGTGATTGTTGAAGTAGAGTCTTGTTGCATATGGAAGCTCCACTTAGCAGTGAAAACCTACGGTGAATAAGCCATCCTTGCTTAGAGAAGGAAAGAGAGCATCAGCTTCTCATGCCTTAGCAGTACTTGAGAAGTGGCTGCCTGCCTCCTGCTGGGACTCCTGCATCCTGCCCAGTCCAGCCTACAGCTCTTGAGAGCCCTGCAGATCTCCCACCCCAGAGTCATGCAGTGCTGCCCCCTGCTCACTTTAGCTCCTGAGCTTGGATGATGGTGGCCACCAGCCCTGCCATGATGCAGCCCGGTCAGTCTGGATCAACATATTCCTTTGCAGCCTTTTACAAGGTCTAATATAGGTAGACCTCAACTTACAACAGTTCATTTAGTGATTGCTTGAACTTACAAAAGCACTGAAAAAAGTGACACAATAATTGCAGCATCCCCATGGTCGTGTGATTAAAATCCAGACACTTGGCAACTGGCATGTACTTAGGACAGTTGCAGTGTCCTGCCTTCTGACAAGCAAAGTCAATGGAGGAGCCAGATTCACTTAACAACCATGTTATTAGCTTAACTGCAATGATTCACCTAACAACTGTGGCAAGGACGGTCGTAAAATGGGGCAAAAACTCATAACAACTGTCTCTCTGAGCAACAGAAATTCTGGGCTCAGTTGTGGTCACAAGTAGAGGACTGCCTCTAGTTTCCAGTTGTGGTTGAGATGTTATGGTCCTTGGGCTCCCTCTGCTGGCTACACTCCCAGCCAAGCTGGATGGAGGCTGACCAATAGGCCAAGTTATTTTGGACTGCTAGTGACCAGGTACCAAGAACCTCTCCTAACCTTCCCTCATCAGGTCTTCCAACTGTGTCCCAATCACCCTCATAACCGGGTCCCTCCACTTGGCAGCAGGTCACTGTCCTCTCTTTCCTTCCACCCTTCCCAGCATCAGGGAGTTTGGTCCTCATGATGCAACTTGGAAAAGATGGATTATTCCATTAATCTTGCTTTTCCTCTAGGACAAGGGCCCCCAAACTTGGCAATTTTTAAGACTTGTGGACTTCAACTCTCAGCCAGCTATGCTAGCTGAGGAATTCTGGAGATTGAAGTCCACAAGTCTTAAAGTTGCCAAGTTTGGAGACCTCTGCTCCAGGAGATCCAAGTGGCACATATTATATTTCCCCCTCCTGTATTTTCCCAACCACCACAATGAGAAATAGGTACACTGAGTGAGGGGCTGTCCCAGAATCTCAGGGTTTTTGCACCAGGGTCTTCCCACTCTTTGTCCAACCCATACTTCAAAGTCCTGGAGTGAACCAAGGAAGGCTGGTGGGCACAGGTGGCACATGGTTTCCATCACCCACTGGTGACTGTTCTAGGCCAGAGGACTCCAAAACTGGCAACTGTAAGACTTGTGGACTTCAATTTCCAGAATTCCTCAGCTGGCTTAGCTGGAGTTGGAAGGGACCTTGGAGGCCTTCTAGTCCACCCCTTGCTCAGGCAGGAAACCTTGTATCATTTCAGACAAATGGTTGTCCAGTTTGTTCTTGAAAACCTCCACTGATGGAGCACCCACAACTTCTGAAGCCATTCCATTGGTTGACTGTCCTTCTTAGTTCCAGGTTGCTTCTCTCCTTGTTCAGTTTCCATCTGTTGCTTCTGCCTTCGGGTGCTTTGGAGGATAGATGGACTCTGTCAGAGAACTACACAGTCGGTGTCCAAATGGAATCCAAGACCCTGACACGAACTTGTAGTTTTAAATAAATATAGTTTACACTATATACGTTATATATATGTATGTGCTGTTTAGCTTCCTTCGGGTATTATCCCACGTCATTGTAGTTCTGTTAAAGTTGTAGCAACGTTTCAGCAGAACTACAATGACGTGGGATAATACCCGAAGGAAGCTAAACAGCACACATGTAAGTACCTGCGAAAGCCTAAGAAAACAAATATATATATGTATATATATATATAGTTAACCAGATAGTCAGGCAAACAGGAGTGTAATTCTGGAAGTCCACAAATCATAAAGTGGGCATGCGTCTCTCCCGAGATAAATCAACACACCAGGAATACCATGAGGTAAATTCTACACACCCAGGAAAAAGGCGGGAAAGAAGGAAACGCCCCCTTTACACTCAGAGCAACCAATCACAGCTCAGATTGCCTCAGGCAGTGGGCAATCAATCAATCAGCTACTATGGTGTATTCTTACTCATTGTCAACCCTTCACTGTTCAGCTGTTTAACTGAATATCTTAACAGGCGCTGCCTTCTTTATGGCAACCCCTCAGATATTGGAACACAAGTCTTAAAAGTTGCCAAGTTTTCAGGCCCCCATTTTAGGCAAATCCCCACCCACCAAATGCCAGTGTGTAAACTCAACCACTTGCAAGAATAAAACCAGGATGAGATTTACTCCTCACCTTGCACAATTTCAGCAACATGGATTGGCAAAGGGCGTTCTGGCCCCAGCTTTTGTGGCTTGGACATTAAGCCCCTGTAGCTTCCAACTAGACTTTATGACTTGGTGTGGAGGAGCAAAAAAAGGAACTTTGGCAAGGAGACACATTCACACACCCACACAGTGCACCACAACCGCAAGTGAAGACTCGGGAGACCAAGTGGTCATGCGTACCCATTTTTTTCTCACGACTGTTTTTATTAAAGTGTAAATATCAGGCAAAAAGAATCGGCTGCACCCAACCCGCCGGCTGATCAGCCAAGCCGCGGCCCAGCCCGTGATGACAGGCGGGGGGGAACAGCTACAACATCCCACAGAAAGGGGGCAGAGATGGTCCTGCCCAACCTCGAACAGCTCCTCTTCTCAAGAGGGAAGGATGCTCCAGGTTGGCCGGCCTCAACTCAGGACCCTGGACAAATACTGCAGGCAGGAGGAGGAGGAAGTCGCCAGGACATGGAAGGAGAAAGGAGCGTGGGATACTAGCCCCTCAGCTCTTGGTTGACAAATCCTTGGCTGTGGGCTGGGGAGGTGGCTTCTCTCAGCCCCCGCCCCCCCAGGAGGAAAAGAGGCAGCCCTTCACAGCTTCCCTGAGCCTCTGCAACTGCAGGGTTGAGATGCAAAGGGATGGTGGTCTCCCCCCCTTGAAAGGGTTCCACAATTTCCAGGAGTGGGGGAGTCTGAAGGAAAGCCAGCAACTGCCCAGCCCCTCCAGGCCAGGGAGAGTGGGAGAGGAAGGGTCACTACTGCAATGGCTGGGGATGGGAAGTGAGGAAGAAGCAGCAGCAGCAGCAGGGAGTGCGTTGTCGTTTGCATCTGTGTGTGCAGGGAAGAGAACCACCACTGAGACCCCTCATTCTGCCTTCGCTTTTGCTGTCGGCAATATGGCCAGCATCCTGGGGAGAAAAAGAGAAACTGAGCCAGCCAGCCAGCCAGAGGAGGTATTTTGCCAAGTCTGTCTTCAGTTAGTAGAGTTGGAAGGGACCTTGCCTGAAGTGCCCAACCTTGGCAACTTTAAGACCTGGAGACTTCAACTCCCAGAATTCTCCCGCCAGCACAGCTATGCCATTCCAGGCAAATGGCTGTCCAACCCTTTCTTAAAAGCCTGTTAAAGCCTTAAAAACTTCCATTTAAGCTGGAGGGCGAAGCACAGACCACCCTGAGTACCCCATCAATATGTCTTCCTTCAACCCTTTGGGGTCCATTGCTGCTATTTTTAAAATGTTTTCATTCATTCCAGTTTCTTTCTCCCAAGAAATAAGGCAGAAATAACTATCCTTTGAGAAGTATTTTGCAGGCTCACATATTAGATCCAAAGTAAAAAATAAATTAAGGAAATTAAGCCCAGAGATGGGCAGCATATACATGAAATAAATAAATATTATATCACCAATACACAAAGAACAGAGCCCAAGAAGGTCTTCAAATAGCTTATTCCCCACCCGCCCTGCCCCGTTCAGTTCTGTGGGAATATTTTGAACTTACTTTGCTCTGAGATTACTCAACTGGTTCCTCACCAATTCTACATACTGGTCAATCTGCGCCTGAATGGAGGAGGGAGGAGAAACAGGGATGAGCCCCTCCGAAAATAAGAATATGGAACTAGCTGTTGCTCTGTCCCCTCCTCTTGCTTCTGAAAACCTGCTACTCAGAGTCAGGCCATGGCTGCATCTTATGGTCACATGATCAAAATTCAAAAGCTTGGCAACTGACTCATATTTATGACTGTTGCAGTGTCCCTGGGGGTCACGCAGTCCCCTTTTGCAACCTCCTGATAAGTAAGTCAATGGGGATACTGGATTCACACAACCATGTGACTAACACAACAACTGCAGTGATTCACTTAACATCTGTGGCAAGAAAAGTTAATGGGACATTTAACATACGTCTCACATAGCAACAGAAATTTTGTGCTCGTATGGTTGTAAGTCCAGGACTATTTACTCCACTTTTATACAGGATTCTATTGTCTCATGTTTTATTCTGTATATGACCTGGGGCTTAAATAAGCAACAATAATTATTTAGCGAAGCAAACACGGCAGCAGGAATGAATTCTGCTCGTCCTTTTCTAATGCTAGCTGTGAGTTTCAGCATCTTCCTCCTCCCTCAGAGCTAGGGACTCACCTGATGCTGCCTGTAGAGTAGAGGGAAAGTAAATGCACTTATCACACCTGTGGAAGGAAAGGAGGGAATGAGTCTCTTATTGATGCAAGACACCCCCCCCCCACGAAAGGCACTGTCCGCCCAGACCCTCCCCTTACCGAGTATAAGCAACGTCAGACCATTGAAAACAGCTCCCACGTAGGTGAGGGCATAGAACAAGAAAGCAAACTGAAAAAGACAAAAGGCAGAGCTGGCTGAGACCCCAGGAAGGAAAGGCAGAGGGTCCCATCTTGCCAGGGCTCTGGAAAGTCAGGTGCCCAGCCTGTACCCACCCATCAGGAGGAAGCAAACTGGGGCAAAAGTGAGGCACATGACACTGTTGGCTTTTTGACACGTCCTCGCTGACTCCGGGACCAACAAAGTCTATGTGACAAAAGGGATGAATGTTGCCTGCATCCCTGTGACTGTTTATTGCTATAATAATATAATATAATATTGCTTTAAGATGTGTGGACTTCAACTCCCAGAATTCCCCTACCCAGGCTCACCTTGAGGGACTCCACCATGTCATCCACCAAGAAAAGGCGCTGTAGAGTCTTTGTGCCCCAGGTGACATGATGTACCACCCGCTCGGTCAGCCGCTCCAGCTGTTCTTTGGACAGGCCAAAGTCTGCATCCAGCTGGGCCCTGGCAGGTGGGAAGGGAAGGGAAGGGAAGAGAAGGGAAGGGAAGGGAAGGGAAGGGAAGGGAAGGGAAGGGAAGGGAAGGAAAGGAAGGAAGGAAGGAAGGAAGGAAGGAAGGAAGGAAGGAAGGAAG